>CAAKHB010002164.1:0-30046 GCA_901007665.1 Aeoliscus strigatus
CTGAACATGGTAGGAAGAAGTGAAGACAGAAACTAAATTTGCTGCGGCCTCTGTCTCAGGGGTTTTGGCGAGGGCTAGGTGTGTGTGTGTGTGTGTGTGTGGGGGGGGGGTCCTCTGGGGTACGTGGGCTATTCTTACAGAGGGCAGCCGGAGGTCTGCAGCTCCCAGGATACTCAAACCACTTTATTGGAGCCCACATCGTGTTTTTGATGGTCTGGGATGGTGGGGGAGGTGTTATCCAGTGACAAGTGTGAAAGAGGAAGAGCTGCCGAGCTTTTCTTTGAGGGAGGGGAGCATTTGAAATACAGCAGCATCACAATCTACTCGACTGCGTCTCGAAATAAATGAAAGCTTTCTTTCGCTTCTCTTCAGCGTTTACTTTTTTCAGACCATCAATATGCAGTCGATCAAATGTAGACACTGATTTTATTCTTCAATAAACAGACAAGTGGCCGAGGTGAGGCGACCACTGTTGGTTGGTCCATCCAAGAAGAAAATGGCAGACACGAGAGAACCTTATGTCAGTTTCTCATCATTTCTGAAAGTCCCTTTCTATTCATCTGAGCAGTCACAGGGACAGACAGTCCGTATCAAATGTCTTAAAACCCACAGAAGTTCCATCTGCTGGACATCAGGCGCTAACAGTTAGCCAGCTAATGCTACTTATAGGTTAACGTCATATTTCGGCATTAAATTCATCTTTAAATTGTCTTTTTTCTTCATTAAGTCGTTCCCGTTCCTCCACTCATGATATTTCGCAGACATGTAACTGATTTTTTTTTAAAATAATATCCTTTCCTGAAGCCGCATGCTAACAGCATGCTAACAGCATGCTAACAGCATGCTAACTGTCAGTGTTGGCTAATCAACCAGCAGCTGTTGAACTCATTCAGCTGTGTGAGCTGAGCTGAACTATTGAACCAAAAGGCACCTTTTGTGTCGGACAGATGTGTTCAAACATTTAATGGAGAAAACAACACAGAGAAACACGTGGAAAACACAAGGATCAAATGAGCCAGGAGGAAACATTCACACAACACAGAGGATTTAAAAACGCCTGATGCAAAACACTCAGGACTTAAATACACCTCTCAACAATCAGCAAATGAGACACACACACACACACACACACACGAAACTCAGGAAGGCAGGTCATCATCCAAGAGGGAGACATGACAAGTAACATACTGTAACTAGTATGTTATGTACTAGTATAACAAACTAGTATGTATATTAAACACTGACTGAAAGATGATAGGTAACTAAACACAGTGTTAATAAAACAGAATAAAAATACAAATACACAACATTAGAAAAAGACAACGTGTCCAAAATTTGGTCCAAAACTTACAAAATGAATCAACATAAACATCCTAATCAGTTATAACTGTTACTTTTTTGACATCCAGAACTGGTTTTTGTCACATTTGTGGTTCAGTAGTTTCAAGAAGAAAACTGACAAACAATGATCAGAGACGACAAAAAACATAATCATGACAGCAGCAATGATATCAATCTTTAATGGCAGACGGCTTGAAATGTCTTCATCGGACATTTTCATAAAAATGTCGCATTTTGACCCCCCCTCCCACCCCCCAAACAAACCTCTGCAATTCACTGAAATACAGTTTCTCCTTACAGCGGCAGAAACACATAAATATCAACAGTACTGTATGCGTTAGGGAAACGAAAAGAACACACACATGCTGTGAGCATGCACAGAACACACAGGTACCCACACTGTATACAGGAGGGAGATTCATTGACAAATGGAGGGATCATCATAGTCAGTTCCAGGGAAATCGGTACCGCACTGCTGGCAAAATACAAAAAGTTCCATTCGATCAAATGGCATGTTTTTCTCTGAATTTCACAGTGAGTTATGTAGGTAAAACAGTATTCATATATTACATACAGTACGTTCCAATCAGTCAGATACAAACACACGAGAGAAGCTAGAAAATGAATATACAATTCAACTTACAATAATACTTTACATTGAATTATATAATGGGCATCTTCTAAGAATTTGAAAAACACAATACCCATAAAAACACACGCACGCACACACTCTTTATAAATACCTGTCCTAATAAATTTGGTGCCACACATGGCTTAAAATGCCTATGAAGGCAAAAAGAAAAAAAAAAATCACTGAATATGATGTGCATATTATTATGATCATTACGAGCGCTGACTCTGACTCCGATACGATTATACACACCAGGGTCAAATGTGATCCGATTGTATATCTGTGTTTGATTGTCACATCGCCGGGAAATGTGACTTATCAGGAACAATCCGGAAGGACGTGACATGAAGGAGAATTTTGGCATCAACATGTCACGAGAAATGATCACTCACGGATGTCATACAGCGGGGGCGTTATTGCAGACCCAGAAAACACAAATGATAAAAGCAACACCCCCCCCCCCTTCATTTCTATGTAGATTTACAAAGGAATCACGCTGGCGACCTAAAAATAGACAAAAGAGACAAATTGCTTTAAGTGAATATCCTTTCAGAAGCAGAGTTGGACTTTGGAGTGACACCAAAAGAGACACGGCGAGAAAAAATAACATCACACTTCATAAGAAATCAGGTTGAGGACCACAAAGCAGTCCAAAATTAAAAAATCCACCAGCCTAGATGGCTCTCCAGTGTAAAAAATGCCTTTGGTCTTTTGTTTCTCTAAACTGTGCTGCTGTCCTCAGTGAAGAAGCAACTTCCTAATTATAGCCGGGCTCAGTTGGCCTCGTATTGCAGTGTAGATGTGTGTGTGTGTGTGGTGGTGGTGGTGGGGGGGGGCCACGCTTACGCTGCCAACGGAGGTTTACTCCTTTCAAAGCCTTTTTTGACACATTATGAGCTGGATTGAGTGTCATAATAATTATTATTGTGCTACGACTGCTCTGTAGAAGCGTCAGACACAGGCCGAGCACGTTCGCTTCAGAAGGTTAAAAACAGACAAACACAAACCCACACAGGATGTCGAGCGGACGGCTTTGGTCTAGTGGGAAAGCTTAGGTCCATACAGTGATTTTCAGTGATTATTTGTTTGTTGAGCAGAATCTGATTTCGGTTTCAGTTCACGACACAACTGTTCACCGCAGTCCAAACTAGCCGATCACAGTTGGTAACCGCTAGCACTTCAGGTGCTGCTGCAGACCTCAGAACAGATGGCAACATTTAAAAAGTTTGGCTCAAATTCTACTGGAACCAGCCACAAGGGGGCGATCGACGTTGTTAGTATTTATCGCCCCCACCACAAAAAAAACACAGTGGTTATGATAAAGCGACAGTGACCTTTCTGAAAGGTTTAAAGATTGTTGACCGGACTTCTGTTGCCACATTCGCCAGCCCGTCGCACAGAAAGACGCCACACGGACACGAGCTCGGACATTTTCTAATGGCGGGAAACCAAAAGAGACAAAAAACGTGGTATGAAATTTGATGCTGTGCTTCACTTCAGCACGACAGGAACCGATCAAACACAAGCTTCTCAAACAGTCTGGATTACAAAAATACATTTTTGTATTTCTTTAAAATATCTAAAAATGTACAACATTGTTTTTAGGTTTTTTTTGCAAAGTCATGCTTCAACATGTATTTATTAATCATAATAACATTAATATGAATGATATACAGAATAGTAATAATTATAGTCATATACTAACATCGTCAGCCAGGCTTCAGCCACACCTCCGGACGTCTGGCCTTACAGAGCGGCTGCATAAACGTGTTTGCATCCCTTCACTGGGCCTTCTGTTGCATACACCCAATGCAAAGCCAGCGACCTGCTGACAGGCTGCGCAGTCGTGCCCGGTACCTTTCAAGAGGCGTCCTAGGAGGCGTGGCTAAAGCGCTGTCGGTAAATCTTGCGTATGTAACGGTATAAAAAAAGTAGATGGAGGGGGGCGGGGCGGGGCTCGATGTGTGATGGAGGCAGAGGTCTGGTATGTCCTGAGGCCTGTGAGGCTGCTGCTGCCTGCCAGACAGAGAGAGACAAAAGGGAGGGGGTTACCATAGCAACCACACATGAACACTAACACTGACCCAGGTGGAATTGATGCGCGACACATACGCACAGATGCAGTAAAACCACACACACCTGGAACACTGGTGTGTTTCTCTACACCAGTGGGAGAAAAGGGGCTGATTTTTGGGGGGGGGTTCTTTCTTTTCTTTTTATTTTACGCTTTAGGCTCAGTTGGATGGAGTCACGGTGGATCCCTGGTGTCTGGTACCTACTGGGGATGTGAATCCACCACTGACTAACAATCATTGACTGACTGAACACACACACACCTACTGTACCTGTTGATACACTGACTGAACACACACACACCTACTGTACCTGTACTGATGAACTGACTGAACACACACACACCTACTGTACCTGTACTGATGAACTGACTGAACACACACACACCTACTGTACCTGTACTGATGAACACTGACTTACAGCAGCAGATGTCCTGTCAACCTTTCCATCTTCTTTACAAATCTGCAGTACCTCTCTGATTATCTCCTCGTCACCTGTTGTCTCCTTCCATCCATCTGTTTACTAACTGAGGCTGCGTCACACCTCCGTGGTGATGGTGCCTTCAAGGCGCCTCACACACACGGGTGCAGAGGAGATAAACTCGGGGTGTGATCACCAGCTTCATCCCGACACAATATTATATCGACAGGCTGCAGCTACACCATCTCCTGATGTCAGTGTGGTATTAACCAGTTTAGTCCTCGGCCGTCGGGATCACCGGAGCACTTACCGACGGTACGCTGCTGTGAGAGCTGGAGTCAGTCCTCCTGGTTTCTAACTGGACACGAGAGGCAATCAGCAACGTCCGTCACAGCCGGCCACGGCCGCCATCACACATCAGGAACCTGGGCGCACACACAGAGTTTTACTGACGTGAGCAGCAACTATCCTAGTTTTTGTGAATTTCTCTCAGGAGATAAAAATAAAGTATGTGTCGTAGGTTTGCCGGTGTCACAGACTGGATATCTGAGGTCATGACCTCGGACAACACCTGGAAGGCTCCATTAGTTTGGGTCCAGACACACCACACTCCCCTCCTGGATCTCCTGTTCCATGCTGTCGAGAACAACCTCCATGTCCCCAGTTTGACCCACACATTAAATAACAGCTTCCTCTGTCGTACACTGGAATCAAACTGATGCATAACTTCTGCCCAACAACCGACATGTCTCCTGCTTCACTCTGCCACCAGCAGAATGCAGGAAAAGGTCTGTGACCCCCTCCCCCGCCCCAGATGTGTCACCATAAATAGAAGACGTCAATGATGCAGGAGGGGGAGAGGGATTTTTGGAACAATAAACAATTAGGAAACCAAACATGACCTTAAGAGAAGAAGACAGCGACACACAGAGGCGGGGAGCGATGGGAACTGCTCCTCGGTGTGTGTGTGTGTGTGTGTGTGTGCGTGCTGGAGGACCACGGCTGGCCTAGCTAATGCCCTGTTGCGCGTTCAATCAAGGATGAGACAATCGATGTGCTCGGCAGACGCTCGGCTGAGTTTGTGCGACGCATACTTCCAGACCCCCCTGTTTGTTCTGGCTGAGACGCCGAGGTTAAAGACTGGGTTGATCATTGAACATGTCGGAGCGGATCAGGGACACGTTTAGTGATTCGCAGGCTTAATGTGTTACATCCAAGAACCGGAGCCAGCCACATGATGCGAGGTAGGTACACAAGTCAAGTTTGACATTTGACAATGTGGGCGGGGCCTGGGGTTCTCATCAGTGCGTGACAAACGTTCCTGTCTGTGTCGTCAGTGAGCACTAATCACATTTATGAATGCAGCAAAATGCTACTGCTAATCGCTGCGCAGCAGCACGCTCCTCTTGCATGAATGCAAACGCCATCACCATGAACGTCTACGCTCTACATCCTGTCGACGCTCCTTGAGAGACAAACCGGTGTAAGAACACGGCAGCCGAAAGAGCCTCAAACAAATAATGACAGCTGGGAAATAATAATCAATAATCAATAATATGCGAATATATGCATATTTCCATTCTACTCATATAGGAATATATCCTTCTAAAACAAAAGTCACGTTGACAGCCTGAATCACCCTTTTTGCCACAGAGAGGAATGAGATGAGACAAATCAGACAAGAGGAAACTGATCATGCAGTTTGGTCGCTTGAACAAACCAAAAAAAACAATCATTTCTACTAAAAAAACCCAGTATTCAAAACGTATGAACCGGTATGACTGTTAAATAGAGATTTGTATACACGTTAGGCTGTTCATTAGATGTATAAAAAGATAAAAAATAAGTATTTATCACTGTTGGTTAGGAGGACAGGGTCATAGCGCTGGTATTTGTACATGATGTTGTCAAAATGTCAAAAACGACATCCTGCTAAAACCTGCAAACACCACTGGTTCCTCTGGATCTCTGTACCTGCACGAGGAGAAAAGGGACCCGCCTGAACGCCTGAAATCCACAGAAAAGCCTTCAGGCTCCGACTGTAGTGACTCACTGACTCACACGCCAGCGTTTGCCGGAGGACCCGGTGGTGATGATGAATGCAGCTGCTGACATGGATCTCACAGTGTAGCTGCACTGTGTGTGTGTGTGTGTGTGTGTGTGTTATCTGTCAGTAGGGGGTGAAAGAATAAGGTCCGACTTCCTTATTAGAAGGGGCCCCAGCTGGCCCTTGGCTCTCTAGTGGGAGTTATTCCAACATTGCACAGGAACTATTGGTTTTGTTGGGCTATTGGCCAAAAAAACCTCCTCAGGGCAAAAAGCCAGACTGCGCACACACACACACACACACACACACACACACACACACACAACCCCTCACCATGGGTTGTCAGATGGAAAATCCGGATTACCTTTCACTTCAGCTCACTAAGCATTAATGTCCACTGTTAGGTTGTCTTTGGAAGCAGCGCTGTGCTGGAGCCCACATGTCAAATACAGTCAGATGAGTGACTAACTAAACCTCCGAGGGGGAATTCAATAACTTACGATATCGACTCCACTCCGTGGGAGGAACTTGTTTGAACTGGCGTGATACTCACTGGGAGAAATGTCACTTCCCTTCGCAGAGCGTGACGGCAGGTGACTGGGAAAAGCTCATTAGCAGGAATGAATACAGAGACCGAACGCTTCCGTCACGTTCCCACGGCTGCAGCTCACACATCCTGACCGCGATGGGGGTCGGATGCCGACACAACCACTCACCCACCGCAAGACTGTGGAGCGTTAAGTGTTCTTTGTCTTGTGGCTGCGCTGGAGTGGAGTGTTTCATGACGACGCTCCACGTTACGCCACTGCAGTCGGTGAACGCTGGTTCACACTGACACCAGCTGTCTTCACAGACCGAAACATCTGCTCCACAGACTCAAACCAGAAAACACGCTGCTCCCTTACCAACCAGTCACCTTGAATGAATCCACAACGACAGTAGTGCACGGTCCACGCTACTCACACGGAGACGTGCGCTGTTCCAGTCTTTGTATTAGTGAACAGCGCTGGCGCTCTCCACGGGCCCACACAGTCTGTGGATTCTACATCAGTAAAAAGTTGCTCCTTGTGTTGAACTGTGTGGTTTTAGTGGATTTATCTCAGCTCTGTTCAACGCACGCGCTGCTCCTTTGTCCTGCATCCTGCACAGGCGGGGGTCAAACTCCCCCAGACCTGATGAAAGGTGCTTGCCTGAGCGGTGGTTGTGTGTGTACAGTATGTACGGTTTCTGAGGGCTGCATTTGTCTGCATCGTTTCTTGGACTCATCACAACACTCTGGCAGTATGGTGCAGCCTCCCTTCGCCGTCCCCCCTCAACCCCACCCCCCACCCTCCCACTACGAGCCGGATATTGTTGTTTCTCTGAGGGGCTAACATCCACTGGGGCAGCCTGACCGGACAAAGGACTCCTTCCCTGTTTAATGGAGGAGTCATTCTTCCCTCTACACCCCTCCCTCCTTACCCCACCGCACAGTTTTTTCTCTGAAAAAAGACAAATCCGTGTTGATGCAAGGTAAGGGTGTGTGTGTGGCGCGGGGGAGGGGGGTCGTCAATCACCAGCCTGATCAATGTTAGCCTCTACGCTAGCACTGGCACCCATCCCTGCTGCTCTCTCCCCGAGGCTTTGAGGGAACATGTTCCTTCCTGTCCCTAAGTGTTGGAGGCAGTGCAGTGGTGACAGTGTGACTGGCGCCTAGTGCAAACACACACACACACACACACACACACACACACACACACACACACACAGACGAGCAGGGGATTTGTTGTGCTTTGTGAGTTTGTTTTTGCTCTGGAACCAGCGAGTGAAACACATGTGCTGAGGAGCTCATGCGTGTTTACCGTTGAATCATCCACTCGAAAAAGCCCTGAATCATTCCGTGCTCTCTCTTCGACAAATGAAGTCTTCTGTCTTTTATTACCTGAGTGTCGGAGCTGTTCGTGGAACATACGCATTTTTCATGACCTCTGACCCTAATGTAGTGCAGTAGTACAGTAGTTTACAGCACGTAAATAATGACATGAGAGGTTGATGTTTGTGACGTCAGCTGACCAACACCGTGTTTGACATGTGCTCGCAGGCACGTAGAGTCATTCACTGATTTATCTCAGTGTTGGATGTACACACCACGTGCACGGAGTAAAACCCTGCGATATCCCCCAGCATGTTTAGGAATACCTCTGTGCCTGTTTAAACAGAGTGTCATAACATTTACTAAAGTATTTTCTACAAGTACACGTCTTTGTCAGAGCAGGGCAGCAGATCTATGGGGAGTGTGTGTGTGTGTGTGTGTGTGTGTGTTACTCACACATACTTTAGCAGAACTGTCTTGACTTCCATCCCTGAGGAGTTCCATCTGCAGGTGGGAGCCAACGGATCTGAACACACACACACACACACACACACACACACCGTCATTCTACACCAGTTACAAACTTTAAAAAAAAATGTAAATTTAAATTTCCTCGATCTTTTCTCTACTTTACTACTTTCTCAAGACAAAACGTCATAACGGATATGTGTATGTTCCATCTGCTGGCTAACGACTGAATTCACCAGACTGACCTTAAATAACAGTAGTTCCTCACAGGATTCGTATCATCGTATTCCTGTTCACGTCCACGTTACTGAACCTCAACGTGTGAGCTGAGCCCACGGTACGAGTGTTTCAACTGCTTTAGGTGTATTTATCTCACACCAGCGAAGACCCTTTGAAGGTGCCTTAAGCCCATCCCTCCACGGAGGACACAATCGCTTTGTGTGTCAGTCTTTGACACGTGGGGGGGAAAGAAACGCAGGGTTGGCAGATTTGGCCTATTTCAAATTCTGACATCATCTGCGTTGCAGCTTTTGCCCGTGAAAGCGCCTGAAACGATCTTAAACAGATCTGCATCACTCGTACGGAAACGAGCCAGCAGAGATCGCTGGAATAAATAGATCCCTTTGAGCTTCAAATATGCTTGAGCTTAAAATACATAAGAAGGTACCAAATAAAGACGCTGGCAAAGCGATCAGGATGCTGCGCTGACAGCAGACGGGCTTCATGAGAAGAATTTTCTAGAGATCAATAGTGAACTCGAACGTGAACTCACAGTGGAGCTGCGCAGATTAAAAGCTGGATCACGCTTGTGCGGAAGATGAAGGATTTAACTAACGCAGTAGGTGATGGCCAGATGATGCAAACCTTCCAGAAAGTTCACAGCTCAAACCATGGAGACCATGACGCGACATCATATGGTCAACTGAACGTGCTAGCTGTTTGAACAACATGTCAACAAAGGGATGGCACCGTGCTCCCAGTTTGGACCAACATAAAAAAATGAAGCACAAAAACTGTATGCGTGATCTAAATACTTGAATTATAAAAACGAATCAGCTGATAATTCTATGATACAAAAGTATAATAATACCATATAAAACAAAACAAAACAAAATAAAATAAAATATTTGCTTAAAAACAATCAATGACAAGATCAATCTCTAGATTTAAAAATGGACCAACGCAGATGGTTCCTGGGTGAATCTGTGGAATGGAGCAGCAGTTTCGGGTGCAGGAGGAGGTGAGAGCAGGTGTGGAGGTGCTTAGTGATGGAAAAGGGAGGAAATGCTGGGGGGGTTACCTGAGCGTGGAGCGAGGAGGGGTAGGTGAAAGCGGGTGGGAGGGCCGGCGACAGCTCCGCCGGGTACAGCGGGTATGACGCCCACACGTCTGGGCTGCTGGGATATAGAGCAGGCACTGTGAGCTCATCTGTGGAAAGAAGAAGAGGAGGAGTGGAGTGAGGAGAGTGGACGGTGGGTGACAGAGAGAGACAGGGTGGAGGGGGTGGCGGAGGTGGATGTGGAGGTGCGCGGCATGTGAGGATCTGAAGTCGCTTCCTCTCTCATTTCTTCCAACCAACTGACTCCAACAACATGGAGTTTGCTGAACCGCTCTGAACCTCATCACAGGTTCACTGTGAGGATTCCCTGGTGTTGATCTAGTCTGATGTCAGAGAGTTACAGGTTGAACAGCAACAGATTTACGTAATCGTACTTGTGGACCAACTAGTAACAAAAGAAACAAAAATATTTTACAAACGTTAACTCAAAAAGATCTGAACACAAAGTCCTAGGAGGTGACTGTTATTGTCCTGCAGGGGGGGAGGAAGAGGCGGGGCTTAGCACACAAATATTATTGTTGCTCCAATTCAAGACAAAATGAGAGGAAACCATCTCAGACATGTTGATGTATTCAGTGGAGAGTGGGTGTCGGGGAAAAGAGCTGACAGTGCACAGCGGTTTCCAGTGAGTGTACATTTCAAAATGCAGAAAAAAACAGCAGAGGACAAGTGATTCAAGGAAGCGTTTCCTTCCTCCTCAGCGACAACGCCTGGATGAGCCACGATCAGAAGAAGATTTAAACATTTCTTGTCAGAAAACGACAGCCATTCTTCCCCTGTGGTCGCAGGTTCATTAAATGTTTCCTTCCATGTTCCACCGGCGCCTGAGTCCACGCCCTCTCCCAGATAAGAGCACTTTGGTCATTAAGGAAGAATGCCCAACCACAGCGGGCATATGTTCAACTACCAGTGACGGATCACTGCGGAGTCCTTCACCCGCTGGAAAAAATATTTAACTAAAGGGGGGAAGAGTGTCAGAGGCTCCAAACACACCTGGAACTCAGCAGCCTGGAGTGCAACAGTGAACACGCTCTGAATCATCACACACACACACACACACACACACACACACATCTCCGAAAGGTCTTTGCAGGGTCTAACACTCGACTGATACGACGACAACAAACTCCTTCCGGACTCACATGGGTCTCTGCTAATGAACTGTGGCCCCGGGCTCTGCTGGGACGGGGGAGGGTTGGGGGTTCCAACCAGCTTGTTCTTGGCCATCTTGGTGTTGGCCTTGGCGAACTCCAGCCGAAGGGTCTGGGGGATCTCCGGATCGAATCGGACCCCCTGAAACCAGAAGACAACATCAGCAGAGATCTTTGCTTCTCCACCAGCGTCAGATGATAAATATCAGAGGGTCCACGTCTCTGGAATTAACATAGTTTAATCTGCATAATTAATCATTAAAATGGATTTTTATTTTTTTGTTATTTGGTGATTTGTTGTTGGTTGTCACTGCTTATTTCCATATACATCAAGTGGGACCTTTGACTTGACTGTCAGTCCCTGTTGTCATCAGACCACACAGGGTCACAGGAGCTTTTAAAATTCGGAAATCAGACGTTTTCAGCAGAAGGAGGTGAACCTGTCTGCTCAGATGTGTGTGATTTCTCTCCATCCTACGTGAAGTCTGGCATCCAAACTGTTGATTCAAACTTTCTCCTGAAACAAAATATGATGTCACAATGCCAAACGGCTTCTTCTTTGATATCTCTTCTTCCCTGGAAGGTCGCTCCCCATCAACACATGATGACTCATTAGGAGGTTGCACGTCAGCCTCACTAAATAGATTTTACATGTTTCCACCGCTGAGCTGATGTAACACACGGCAACCTGGACCTGCTGCCTCAAAGAACCGATGAAGCCCACTAACTCTAACTAACTCTGACCCCCGAGATGTCACGCACCCCTTCCATTTTTAACCCCTGTGGCATACAGATGCCCGACAGAAGCAGGGTGATAATTGTCGTTGGGCATCTGTTGGAAAATCTATTGGAGAACTTTTTTTTATCCCTGTGACTCATTGTGGTTTATATGGGGGTTTTCCACCACACAGTTCCAGCACAGCACCACTCGACTCGGCACGTCTCTAACCAGCTACCGAGCCGTTCTGGTACTACAGACAGAGGGACGTCCTCTGATTGGTCCGTCCTCTGATTGGTCCGTCCTCTGATTGGTCCCTACAGACAGAGGAACGTCCTCTGATTGGTCCGTCCTCTGATTGGTCCGTCCTCTGATTGGTCCCTACAGACAGAGAAACGTCTTCTGATTGGTCCCTACAGACAGAGAAACGTCTTCTGATTGGTCCCTACAGACAGAGAAACGTCTTCTGATTGGTCCCTACAGACAGAGGGACGTCCTCTGATTGGTCCGTCCTCTGATTGGTCCGTCCTCTGATTGGTCCCTACAGACAGAGGAACGTCCTCTGATTGGTGCCTACAGACAGAGAAACGTCTTCTGATTGGTCCCTACAGACAGAGAAACGTCTTCTGATTGGTCCCTACAGACAGAGGGACGTCCTCTGATTGGTCCCTACAGACAGAGGGACCTTCTACCTTCCACTCAGGAGTCCACCGTCAGTTCTACCAGTGATATGGATCTAGTTCTTTATTCGTCGACTTCGTTCTCATAGAACATGTCTGATGTGTTAAACACACACTGCGTCTGTTAATGAAGAACCGACTAATTTGTGATTCTTGGCCGGTTACAGTGTTTGTTACATGAACTGGAGACGGACAAGAGACCCAGCGTGGAGTGGAGTTCCGTGTTCCAGCGATCATGTCCTGCTCCGTCTCTTCTCTCTTTTTCTGTCTCTTACAGAAATCCACAGTCACAGCTTCTCCATCTCCTCCATGTTCCACATCGTTTGTATGTTTCTGTCACAGTAAAAAACGCTGATGCGGCAGTTTCACGCAGCCGGCAGTGTGACGTCAGCACCCACATCGAAGGAACAGCACCTGAATGGAACCAAACTGAGGCGAGCCAGGCTGAAACTGTGCAGTGGAAAAGCACCAATATTGCTCTGATTCGGTGCACGTGATGACGCGTGGCGCCCTTGAGAACCAGAATTCAGACCTGAAATGTGATGACACAAACCTGGTGAGCGTATGATGTAATTTTCACCACAGGAAGGCAAACCGCAAGGCCCTCGCTATCCTTCCTACTGCTACTTAATATAGAGACATCAAATCCCCTGCTCACAATGACATGCAACAAGAAGGACTGAAGTGAGCCACAATGTCTGAGTGGATTCTTAACATGCCACAACTGAAAGTCCTCAGACACACCGGCATTAATGACAAGGAAGGACTGTTTCCATCTGCATCAGTAGTCTGAATCATTTCCTTCCCCCCTTCAAATGACTTTCACCTGAGGAAAAATACTGAATGCGTCCTCGACAAAGGTCCTTTTGTTCCAGTAAACAAAGGTGATGTTTGTTTGAACAGGTTTTATGAGAAGGACACACATCAGAAGAAATGGGCAGGTCAGATCGATGGCGGGTTTCTCCGCAGTGGAAGAAGAAGGGTGAGAAGCTGTGAGGATGGGTTTCTCGCCTCGCTCCTGCAGGCTCGGCCAAAGCTGATCTGAAACAAGTGAGGGATGAGTCTTCTCATGAAGCGGAGGGAATTAACTGGGATTGCTGTGGCTCAGGGCACTCAGCCTGTTGAGGCTGCAGAGGTATAATAAGGTACATGGATGTAATGAGGCCTGAGCACATCTCAGTTCAAACTTTCAGAGGAGATGATGCTCTACCTCCATCTTGATCCACAGCTCTTCTTTATGTCTGGTTTGATTTTAATTGTCGTAATGTCGGTGTGATAGGAATCAAGTGTTATTTCAGAAGCCGTATCTACGCTGTGAAACGAATCCCCTCCTTTCCTCCCTGATTTCAGTATGCAGATGGATGTTTGCAAAATCGAGGCTTATCTCCATAACGACCCCTTGGGACGCAAGCTTCTACCCCACCGCCCCCCCAATAAAAACCAACAACCAAGACTTCAATTCTCAGCCGCACTGAGTGATTCTACAGAAACAGTCTCACTATTGTTGGCTCATAACAAGATGATAATTTTTATCCTCACCGCTGCGCTTTGATGCGCGCCAATATGTCGACATCTGAAAGTTGTCAGTCGTGTTGTCACGCTCCCACTTTAGGAGGAGGATAAAACAGACTTTTTTTCTGCGACAAAGATCGACAAACATGCAAGAAGCCCCATAAAGGTGGTATGTATCAAGGCAGTTAAAAAAACAGCGGGGAGGAATCAAATCTGTGTGAGAACTGATGCTCATTTCTTCGCTTTCTAGACTTGCGAATAAACCCCCCTGTGAGGACGAGCGCTTTTATATTTGAGTTGGCCTCATCAAGGCGTTTTTTTTAACGGGCTACATTCTGAAATAATGAGATTAAAATTAAACCCTAGATCAATATCTTCTATTTATATGTGAAGGCAGGAGCTTATTTTCCTGCAATAGAAGTCAATGACCTTGCAGGAACCATTGCAAAAAGCTTAAATATGGATTTATACACACAAACAGGAACGTGTACATTGGGCCTTTGTGTGATTTTTAGGTCTTTTTTTCCCCACAAATGCAGAGATTGGTAGACATCCGTACAGATACCCGCGCTGAGATGGTGCCGGAGAGCAGGAAAGAGGGCATGACACTTACGTTCAAGGCATTTTTAGCAGCCTCCGCCTCTGATCGACTGTCAAAGCTGACAAACCCCACCGGCTGGGGAGACAAGGAGACAGAACAAAAGAAAGAAACATGGTTTAAGGCAGAAAACTGAGTCGGCATTCCTGTCTGAGTGACATAGACATGTTGTTGTTCTTTTTTTTCCTTTTTTAATCATACCCCCCCCACCACCACCCCTCCATCTGTGTCTCTCCCTCTCTCTCTCTTTGAAACAGCCGCGATAAAGAGAAACAGTCTGGACGTTTACATCGTGCGACTTCATCACTCAGCTCCCCTTTGCCCAAATATGGTCAACGTGTGAATGAGAACGTGCGTGTGTGTGTGTGTGTGTCAGAGAGTGTGAAGGAGGCAGCTGAAAAAGGAGAGGAGACAGAGAAGGTGCTGGAGAGCAAGAGGTTGGAGGTGAGAATGAAAATGAAACAAAGCGTGGCAAAAGATAGAAATTGCATTAGAACCCCCACCACACACACACACACACACACACACACACACACACACGAAACATCATGCAATATACTTCAATCTACTTCCACACAGTTCGCTCTACATTCTGCTGTGAGTGAGAGGGGTGAAGAAGAAGAAAACAAGAACAGAGTTTGGGACATTAAACCGAATCACTGGAGTGTTTGTGTGTGTAGATGAGGAGGAAACTTGATCTCCAAACATGTTGCTCCCATGTGGTCACACTGCTGCATGTGATCTCGAAAAACAGTCCAGGGTTATGGGAATTTTGAACAAGTGGGAGACAGGAGACAGCAGCAGGAGGAGGAAGGCATTGGAGGGGGAGGGGGAGGAGAAAAGAAAAGAAGGGACCTGGAAAAAAGACAGAATAAGTGAAGACGTCAGGAGTGAAACAGGAATATAAATAGACGGGGTCCGAGTCTCTTGCTATATAAGGACATGGACGTGTTCTGTGACTGGAAGGCAGAGGACGACTGACGGATCGACGTCTATTGTCACGTCCTCTCAGCCAGGAGGGGACCGGCCGGCTGCGGAACCAAGAACCCTGAGGACTTTCTCATGTTGGAGATGTCTGATGGGACGGGGGGGTGGGGTGGTGCGAGCAGAGAGCGAAGGGCAGAGCCACTCGCTGAGTGTCTCACTTACTCATTAAACAGGAAGAAGTGGCACACAACCCATTTTCTACAACGGCAGGTTGGACAGAGGACCTGTACAACGAGTCGGCCATGACTGGACCAGAGTAGCTCCATCTGGATCATTTGATGGTTGTTCTACATCTCCAAATAAAGGGTTGATGAGTTGTGTTCCACTTCTCCAATGTGATGATTTGTTGTCTAAAGGTAACTTTCATCCAATGTGGTCCCATATTGACACTTTGTACCTCTTTCTGCGTCTTCCACTGACAGGAGACAGTTGGCTGTCGGACGGAGACACAGCTGACTCTCACATACCTCATGTCAAACCATCCGTGTCAATTTAATGAAAGGAGTCACAGGAGTTTTTCATTTGCAGTAAGTCCAGTTACAAGTGTTTATATCTAATCTGGGAAAAGCTGACGCTGTAAACGTCGACCGTGACCAAGAATATGTTTTGACAGTCATGCCTGGTCGTGGTCTCACAGAAAGATCATTTTCCGCACGCACAGATAACATAACTAACGTAAAGAGACAAACAGACGCTCGAGATCTCACTTGAGGTCAAAACTGACGAGGGGGGAAAGTCCCATCAAAGAGTGAACCCGTCCTGTGTGTCCTTGTTCTTGTTGAGGTCTGAGGTGGCACACACAGGGGAACACCGCACCGAGTGTGACACTGACATAAGTGACATTTTCTTCTCATGCAGTTATTCATCAATCAGCCTACAACTATTTAGTGTGTGGAGTGACAAATCTGAAAGTCTTCAGAGGGATCTGGACTCTCCCTGGGATCTGAGCCTGCTCCTGAACACGTCCCGTCTTCATGGGACACAGAGTAATGTGGTAATAAGTACAATGACATCAAGCTAAACTGCTTAAATCTGGATATGGACACCTGCCAGCTGAGCTCATTTTCAGTCTTGTTCCCCTGGAGGCAGAACTCAACCGTCAGTTGTGCTCTTGTCAAAACGCTTGCTTTGACACCCCCCCACCCCACTGTGCGGCCCCCCCGTCCCACCCACCCCTCCACCACATCTCCCTTCCTCGTTCCCGCACATCCCACCACAGTGACTGCCAAAGGCAAGTTGGTGCAACACTTTTTTTTCCCCCCATCCTCCCAACAATAAACTTTCTTCTGTGATTCCCGGGTAGTAAAAAGCCGAGACAAGCGCGGATGAGAGCGAAGACAGAGAGAAGAGTAACTTTTAGGTGTTAATGAGAGAGAAAAGAGCGTGATAAGACGAGATGTTTTCATGATGTTGCTTCGATGTTTTGAACCTCAGCGTGTCTGGAAGCATACCTGTTTGGAGGTGAGCTTTATCAAGGAGCCTTCATAGCCCTGAAACAAAGACAACATGTCAGGACCAAGAAACTCAGTCTGTTAACAGAACATTCTTCACACCACTGGTTCTGGTATGGTTGCTGATCACCAGCGGTCTTATGAAGAGCACATGGACCGACGTGGCTCATCTCCATTTGACTGTGTCATGAAACATTTCCAAACCGCCAGTCTTATCTCAGTGAGGGATGACATGCAGAGTCTCATCATTCTCTTTTACTGCACAGCTCCTAAAAGCCCACAGCGTCCACCTTCTGTGCATTCACCTGCATCAACCTTCTGCGCTGTGACAAAAGCAACTTTCTGAGGTGCAGCGTTTTTTGCATCGCGGGCAGCGCGCCATTTTTCCATGAGACGCACGCAAATAAGCTTCCCGTGGATCAAGATGTGATTTAACTTCGGCTTTAGGAAAACAGACACTTGAACCTCGGGAGAGTTTCCATTGCCGTTTATTTCATCGCCATTAATGGAGGTCCCACTGACTGCTGGAAAGAAAAGCTGCTAAGAATAGCAGCGGTCCATCCATTTAAAACATACAAACATACCTTAAATGGTCTGAACAGCAGATAGAGCTCCCGCGGTTTAATATCCAGAGGGAGCCCACTGACAAATAGTGTTCGGACCTGTGGAAGACAAGAAAGAGATCATGTATTTTTCATTAACCTGCACTGGTTATTAATAGCTATGCACACCTGACAGTAACAGATGAGGTCACCGAGGTGGACACAAGATAAAGGGACAATGAAGTTTCACAGATTTCTGCCTAAAAACCAGAAGCACAGACGTTTCACATACCGATAGTGACGTCGTTCAGGTTTGACAAACACACCCGCTATCACACACACACACCTTTCTACACTGAGACTATTGTGTTCTCCTGTGTAATCTACGGCCTGCTGTGTTTTATGACGGTCCTCCCTCGCCGCTCTACCCTCTGGTTTACATTTGAACTTTTCAACTTGCAACTTGAGCTGCATTGCTGGGGGATTACAATGTATATGTTAGCAGGGAGAGAATGAGGAGAAATTAAACTGTTGTGGTCCATGCTGAGTCACAGAGGGTAAAAACAAATCCACAGCGCGAGTCACAGGAAACTGCTTTCTAAAGAAGAAGTCCTAGTCTGAGTTTGTCATTTGAGGAAATTTAAAGCAGTAAATACAACTTTTGGAAAAATTTGATTCTGTCAAAAGAAAAACCAACAACAACTATGTGATGTCCTGCCAATACGATGCTGCAGAGCCAACGTAGCGAACATCTGCATCAACATCTGCATGTGCAGCTTGCCGAACACTGAAATAGTACAAGGAGACGAGATGGACCAGCACTACCTAGAAGATAAACAAACACAAAGCACTTCAATGCTGCACTTTCATGTGGAGCTGCAGATACAAGGAGCCTCATTTCCAAGCTGAAAACTCACTTTGCATTAGGTTAAATACACAGAGACCAGTCAAGTCTGTATCGTTTGTTCACACAGAATTCAGAAAACCTCCTCCAGGTTGTCACCCAGGCTGACATCCCCCTTCCTCCGAAAGAGATGATGTGAACAGAAGTAGTTTGACATGTTCGAAAACAGTTGCAGAGACGCAGAGACATCCTGTCATATCTCATGAAAGCAGATCCGGTTACACTGAGGAGGTGATGAAACAGAGAAATTCAATTTGTTGCATGTAGTCGGTGCTTGGTGTTCATTCAGTACGGCAGACGGGTTGTTAACTATTAACTACATCTGTCTCCTATTAACACAACGGCACATTTCTGCCTATAAACCTTCTCTTAAAGTTGAGTTTTTAAACTAGATGATCACACACACACATATACCTAAGCTGAAAGGGTGATTACGTGTTTTGGGGTGATTGGGGGATGGTCACAAAACGGTCGTACCCACTGAAATCAAACAATCGACTTGGTGCACTGAGACAACTTCCATTAACTCCACCCTAGACGGCATCGATAATGGGATAGTGGGGTTGGGTGTGTGTAATTCGATCACCTAACTCTATTTAAGGCTGAATTTGGACTCAACCTGTAGGTGTGCTATTACACCAAATAGATTCAACGCACCCAGATTCATAAAGTGGTGGATTCACAGCTCAGGGGACAAAGGAACTGCTGAACTAACACTACACCTCATTCCCACATGTAACCTGATGCGCGCCGCTGATGCCAAGGCAGAGCAACACTCAAACAAAGGAGCTTAGCAACTGGGGGAGCAATAGCTGGTGAGCGCCAAACCCAGACTCCGAGCCAAAAATCACCGCAGCCTCTTTCTCACCTTTGCACTTATCTTATCAGAGCCCAGCAGGGCCATCGCTGGGATCTGTCTCTGGCAGGTCTGTCCAAATACACACCACCGAGGTGTCCTTATACAGAGTTACACAGCAAACAAAGGGTCAAACCAGGACAGGATCAATCGCAAAACCAGCAGTCGGTACCAGCTGGTCAGGCTGATACTGCTGACACAACGGTTAGAGGAGTCCAAGGAAAGGTGCTAAAGGCTTCAGGTTGGATAACATTGTTTTCATTTGTTTTGGAACGGCCCGACATAAGCTACAGCTGCCGTAACGTCAATCATCAGCCGCCGAGACACTTGGAAGCTGGATCCACAAGTTGAGATAAACGCACACCACAATGAGTCCTCTACACACGCCGAACAATGGCACATTCCTGGCTGCGTCCGACTTCATTCCTCAGACCTCCCTGACGTCAGCTGTTGTGATACGTGATCGTTTGGCCGAGTGTCCGCCGGTGTGGGGCTGCGCGCCACCAGACAGTGGATGATTCACGGGCAAATGTGTCAACACTTGTCTCCCACAGACATCTGCTGTTGATTACAGGATCACCCTTTATTTACGGCGCTTTCAGGCGGTTCCAGGAGGCCCACGCTGCCAGCAGGTAAACTAGGACGCCTCAAGAAGTAAACTAAACCGAAGGGTCAATAAGGGGCCGAGCAGATTCTGCAGATTTGGTAAAAAGCAAAGATAAACCTTTTACCGCCGTTTTATTGGGGGTTTTAGAGGAGCGGTTTTACTGGCTCCTCGTGAGTCACATGCCAACATTTCCATAGTGCTGAGTGTCCTGATACGAGCCTTTGAATCATTGACCATTTATGGCGTGCTCACTCACCCAACTCAGTCAAAGGCAGCAGTCCCTACTTACCTACCACAAGCCAGCTGGGTACGTCTCAGCCGGCGTACCAGCGCAGTTCCCTGGCAACGCTTTAGCGGAGCACAGCAGAGTGTGCCGCTCCGGGCCAAAAACATCACATCCCATTAAGGCCACTGCTGTGGCAAGTCCCATGGGATCAATGCACCTCTAATCAGACATCTTTGACTCCCCCAGCCCCAGATGAGGTCATTCCCTTATTGATACTGTATCATTGCACCTTGCAGGTTTCCTACGGGCGTCTGCCCGAGTCCGGCAGCGTAAAGGTGCCGAGCTGTACCAAACCACGATGGAACGTCTCTGGAGAGGGGCCAAAGAATGCGAGACCTGGCTCCGAGCAAGGTGTCTGTGATGTCTCACTGTCAGTGGACGAGCTGGAATGACACCCCCGCCACGACCCCGAACCCTCAAACAAGCATGTGTTGCATGACACAACTCATGTTTGCTGGGTTTTTATAGCTTCCAGGGGAATTCTGTTGTTTTTTTTTAATTCTACTTTCAAATACATGCTTTACTTTTCAGGGTGCTTAAACCCAAGAGACAAGATGGAGACAAGACAACAGTTCCAGCATTCAGGACAGAACGCTGTCCACGTGTCAGCACCATCAGACACTGGTTCATGTGTTGCTCACCGTCAGCATCCGTTATGGATTTACACAACCCATTACACCAATCACATTACAGTCCTTCGTTACAACCCGCTGCTAAACATTTGCTTTCATCGACGTGGGGGCTTTGAGGGGCTGAGAAAGGGACGCGACCTTGGTACAATGTGAGTGGATTACTGTGTCTTTCTTTCTCCCTTCCTGTCCTGGGAGTGTGTGTGTCAACAGTCCAGTTAATAGATACAAGTCCTTCAACCCAGATGGGACAGCTCTAACCTTGAAGCAGGGAAAGACTGTACAGTAGCTCATTGTGATGCATGTAGGTGTGTGTGTGTGTGCTTGCGACAGAAGATGCCGGAGTATGTTCACAATCACCTCCATGTACCTCCATGAGCTGCCTTCAAATCCACACAGGGCCGAGCTAATATCAAAGTCTACCCATGAGCGCAGATGAGCTTCAGGCACGTCGAGGTTTCTTGCATCACTTGTGCTCCACATTATCGAAAGCAGTCAAACTGACAGCCTCCTACACTCGGCTGCTATCGGAGTTGTCACTGCTCTGTGTTGGCATCACTCTCCATCATCCTCCCTCCTCCGTGTCGGAGAATGCAACGAGTGAGAGACCGCAGGCCTGAGAGGTGTCAAACAACCATAAATGGATGACTCCGTTTGTCCGTTAATCACCGGGGTTCAACAGGTCATGTTTCTCATTCAGGGTCGGGGTTCAGAAGGTCAGGCACGGTTTATTGCAAATGTCAGGGGTCAACTGTGAGGTTGAGCACACTCCAATCGTCACAAGTGAACTCCCAGAGGAGAGTTTCTTTGCTTTCCCCTCCCGCTTCCCCCCGCTCTCTGACTTCCCACAAGCGCTTTCGGCCAACAATTACTGCTCAGTAAGAATCTGTAAATGTTCCAGCAGGTTAACCTTTAAAGGACATTTAAACAAATGACCGGGGAAAAGCAATAACCTTCCACTTGACTGTGTTTTCCTCCTCTTGCGCCGACGCTCGTCCATTCTGCATTCCCTTGTTTAACGTCTACCCTCTTATGCCGGAGATGTTCTTTCATCCAAAATCAACCACTTCTGACCTCCATGAAAAGGCCTTGAGGTGTCATTTGGACAAAGTGTGGAACTCATTCACAGGTTGTCAGCTCCACGTCGGTTTGAGTCCTTGGCTGTCGTCTTAAAGTTCATCAGAACCTTCATTCTGATCTGCTCTCTTCTCCCTTATCTGATGAGAATGGACTTAACATTCCGAAGCGCTCATTAACTGGATCTAATCGGCCAAGTCCGTGTCAGCCCTTCCTTGACTTCCTTTGTTGCCGTTTGCCCAAGTGGACACTTTAGACTGTTTGGTTTTGAGGCTGGGTGGGCAGAGGGTGAACGTGAAAGGGGAAAAACACGACAACACTATCCAGTGGAGCCATGAAGACATTCACGTCTGCCGTCACCGTGCTGCTGTTCTTCACTAATCCGACAGCTGTTCCTCGGAGTTTGTCAGTAATGCCTCTGTCACATACCTCATTTAGGGCAGCAACTAATGATTACTGTCATTAGACGTACATCTGTCTCCAATTCTGGAGCCGTACTTTCTACTTTGTTTACTAGTTCATCACAGACAGGATGGAAAAGGTATCGAATCCCAAACTGCACGTTAAAATTACACAAGTATGCAAAAAGGAAGTACAGGTAGTCAAGTTTGGTTTCGCATTTGATCAAACAACTGCATCTAGACAGTTACTATGGTTACCCCCCAGGGGCCATAGAAGTGATATGACTGCACATTGATCAATGTGACAGAAAACATGCAAATTTTCATCTAAATACATGTTGAACGATGGTAGTTTCCTGAGCATGTTGTGACTTTGGATGTATTATTGGTTTACATGGGAACTTTTTTCCTGTCATGACATCAGCTTTATATCCTAAAGTTACAACCACTATCTGAGCACAATCAGCTTGTTGTATTTCAAACACGACCCATGAATCAACTCGGCCATATGGTTTGTAGTTTGAGTTGAAGCTGGGAGATTCAGTTGAGACACCGGGAAAAAAAAAAGAATGCACCACGCATATGATAGTATAAATAATACAACAGAGGCTCTTTCTCTGTTGAGAATGAAAATGGTTTGAAACAATGACATGAAAAGTTCACAACAGAGAAATGAGGTTTATTTTTAATCTTCCACTCCACAGATGATCTAGTTTGGACTTCAGTCTTATGATTCCATGATAATCCTTCCATGTGTGTCCGTGGTTGAATGAGTTTCGCTGGCCGGCCAAAAGGCCTTCAGCACACAGCGGGACGGTCCAGCAGACAAGTTTCTCCTTGTTACCGTTCTGCCTGGCTCGTCTTCAGAGCTCTTCCCATGACCATAAACGGTCCTTGTGTTCACAGATCTCAGGGTCATGCTTTCCACTTATGGGCCGATAAAAGGATAAAGAGTTTGTCTTCTGGTATTAAACGGGTGCAAGAGCAGGCAGGATGGATGGGGGGGAGGGAGGGGTAAGAAACAGAAGAGTGGTGAGTTGAGAAAACAAGCAGAAAGGGAGGAAATGGTGAGAGAACAAGATAAAGAGAGAAAAGGGTGGGACAGATGAAAGGAAAGAGGGGAGGAAATGGAGGGGAGGGGAGATAAAAGTGGCAAGATGGAGCATGAGAAGGAGGAGGTTGGATGGGGGGGTGAAGGAGAAATTAGAGAATTACTGAGTGAACAAAGTGTGCAAAGCTTAGAAATGGGTGTGAAGGTGGGCGCAGTGAGAGGAGAGGAGAGGCTCCTCACTATGGTGGGTGATGATAATCATAGCTTGTGAGGAAGTAGGATCAAATGGAGGCGACAGAATAAGACATAAACATAGTAAGACAGCGCCAGACCAGATGGAGGAGTCTCCGTTTCCGGCAAAAGCTGCACTTCCTTCACTCGTGCAGCCTATCATTTATTTATTACACAGCAAACAAAGAGCTGCAGCACACGAGTCTGTTTTAATAGTTTATAGTTTTGTGTAAATTGAACACCCCCCCCCTTTCTTTTCGCATCAGTTTAGCGGATTCCTTTGCCAGCCGTTCCTGACGCTAAGCCTTGTTGTCTTTTCAAATACCTCTTGTCACACAGCTGACAAATGCCTGAGATAAGATGACAATTCCCCTGGCACTTTTATAAATAAACTCCAACCTATCACACGGGTAGATGGAAAAAGGTTCTAGTTTTGTGAGCCTTTATGGGAGGTTGTTTTTTTATTATTGTCTATTTTCGCAGTTAGCCGCCTTTTCTTCGCTGCGCAGTTCAAAAAACAGAACCTTTGTCCGATTCGCCCATCATGGCCACGTTACCCTCTGATAACATTTCATGTCACAGGGAGTTAATACATCTACGTGCCCTTTTCATGGATCCACGATCATGCGGAGACCAAACACACACACACACACAACGGCTGTGCCGGTGCGCATACAGCCCGGCGTGGCCTTCCTCCGCATCGCTCCTCCAGCAGCGCAGCTCCCCACCTCGGTCCACGGAAAAGGTCACGCCGGCCACATGACCTGCTATTTGAAGAGGACCTGGTGGATGCCCAAAGCAGGCCAGGCACAATCCAACTACACCCCGGGGAGATTGGCCACATTCACTGAACTCTGCTTGAGTGATATTCTGTTTCTCTTCAGGGCGCTTGTAAAGATCCACTTCCATGTTTATGGTCAGAAGGGGAGAAGAATCAACAGATGTCCTACTAGACTCACGCTGTGTTGGACTGTTTCACCCAGAACAGACGTTGTCCAGTATGATCTGAAGTAAAACATCCCGCAGAGGAAACTGTAAAAGTGTGGAGACTACGTCACAGGAAAGGCTGGGGAGCTGAGCGGGCCTCGGCTGAAGTAAACACCCGTTAACGAGACGAGAACTGACATCAGGCAGATTAAAGGTCAAACTTAGTCAGGTGATTTTTCACTGTCTGAACTCAACACCACGAGCATACGGGACAAATACAGTCGGGAATCAATGAGTTACAGCCGTGACATTTGTCTTCCTCTTCCCCCAGTTCACTGAAGCTCAAAGCCAGTCTGCAATTGAACACATTTCTAACGCATGAGGACCCAAAAAACAACTTAACTTAACAGGAGAACACACACATTTCGTGTCTGATTTCCTTCACTTGGTAGTAAATGACACATTATTCAGACCGCTGATCTCCTGATGATGTCATGACTTCCAGTGGTTTCATCCAACCTGACTTCCTCCACTTTTGTCTACATAAAACATTTTCAATTCATCTTGACACGTAATTGTTGCTGCCACTGCTTCAGAATTTAATACATGATCATGTAGTTGCAATTTGGCCTCTTTCAGATGTTGCACTTTTTTTTTTTGTTTTGTTTTGTTTTTGTATGCAGCAGTATGAAACAGTATTCAGGTCACATGACAGGACTAACTGACCAATCAGATCCACAGTTACATCTTGTTACATCCAGCTCAAAGGTTTAATGTTTTCAATTATTTCATGTCCATTTATTGGAAAACTGACGATAAATATTCTCTTCAGAGCTGCATCCCATACGTCACCAGTCATCAACGTCATCTCTCCCAGCAGCAGGGAAACAACTCTGACACTCGAAAACATTTCAAATGAGCCAATTCTCATATTGTTCCGGTGGTAAAACATTAACTAGGTGTCAAATTCTCTGATTTCAGCGCCGAAACGCACATGAATCAAAGCTTCTGTTAACCTGAAACCAGTCAGCTGCATTCCGTGCGTTCTGTCATGATATATTAAGCTTCCGGAAAGGACAAGTCCGCCTGCAGTGTCAGCTTCAGTCTTCATCAGTGGGAGTTTTTATCAGATGCTCAGGTCACTTGTCCATAGAAGGGTCTGGACACCAGCACCGGTCCAGTGACCCTCGCCCTAGAAGAGACGCGACGTCACCTCCACCACATCAGCAGCAACCGCCGAGTGCCGCAGGACGTGAAAGCATCCAGAACACCTGATAATCACGCTTATCACACCGGCTCCCGAGATTAGATGCTGCTGGGGCCGAAACCTGCATTCCACGTCTGCAACTGACCATGTTTGGAGAGCGCTGGTCCGCACAAGACAAACATGGGGCATCGGAAGGATTACTGGTGGCCGGGGGGGGAGGTTGAGCAACGAAGGGGGCATGAGGAGTCAGCTCGACACGGCGCTTTACTGGTGCCAATCAGTGATCCATTGGGTCACATACTGCAATGTGTGAACAGGGCGGTGTGGGGAAGTTGGAGGGGGGGGCTGTTGTTCAGCATGTGAGAGTCATACCAGCAAGGTTGTTAAACTCCGTCTGTCATAAATTCATATTTATTGGCGTCGACCACAAAGCGGTTTGTCATTTTACGGTTTGTGGCTTTGACAGGGACGGTGGTGGGGGGTGTGGGTGGGGGGGGCTTTGTAAGAAAACATGGAAAGAGGACATCTAATAAAGCTTCTGGACATCAGCAAACTTTGACACGTATGAAAATGAAGAGCTCAATCAGCATAATCTGTTGGTGAATCATCTGGGGAGAAGTGCCAAGTCATGGTATCACAAGTCAACATGTTTTTCTTGTGCGAACATTCACACCGGCCTGCTGTGTGTGTGTGTGTGTGTGTGTGTGTGTCTGACAACGTCTGATTGAGTTTGCGAGTGGTGTGTTACAGTCTCCACACAAACCAACACAAATCATGACGTGTGAGACACGGCGGTGCTGTCTGACCTCACGTTGATTCATTCCAGCAAACCCAAGTCTGTCCTGACGGCCTTCAGACGCTTTCACAACCGTTAGATTCCTCCCGGACATTGGCGTCTGTGTGTGTGTGTGTGTGTGTGTGTGTGCGTCTGCCTTTTACACCACTCAAGGGACAACTCTGCTCTCATCCTGCTTGTGCACTATCACTGACTTCTCTTCTTCTCTGAAATGTTCTTTGCCTCTCAGAGCCATTTAAAATAGAAATACCTTTTCTACAACCGCATACACAACTAATTAACTGCATTTTTACCGTTAAACTACTGGATGCTGCTAATAGATGTTAATCTGATATTTCTCTCACATAGTTACTGCACAAAATACTTCCTTCATGTACCAAATTGAACAAAACATTCTAGTTAATAATACACACCACTGTGTTGTTCTGTGTTCATAAGGGGAACCGAACTTCACAACATCTGTGCAGAGATACACAAGCTCTCTGCCCCCCCACCCCCAAATAAAAGTGAGACCAAATATGGTGTCACATCAGGCCAGTGCTCCATTACAAAGTGCAGAACAACACCCAAAGCCGTAATCCAATTTCTCAGAGAAGAACTATCAGATATAATTTGATCTACCTTTCTTACATCACTTGGCCGCCGACGTGCCGAGAGCTGAAATAACAAGCCTGTCGTTTGAACAGACCCGATTCCATTCCAAAGAAAATTACACCATGCAAAGAGAAGCGCCACAAACGTATTTATCAAGGAGGGGATGTTATGAAAGTGGAGCCAGATTGTGAAACGTTAGCCGAGGACAGAAGAAACCCAGCAAGTCAGATAAAAACATACATTATCACCAGCAAACCCAAACTGATGACCTCATATTTTCTGCACCAACAACACGGTCGTGGGATGCAGTCATGTTCCTCCAGTGGATGCACCGTGCCGGCTCCATCAGTTATTGCCGACATGTTGCAGGATCAGTTGTTTGAACTTCAATTGCTCCCAGAGCTTCGGCAAAAACGACTTCACCCTGAAAGTCTCTGCTTCTCTCTGAAGTCTGGATTTATGGTGTTGAGAAGGCAGAATTGTCTGCTGGTGTCTTGTATTGTTTGATTCAGACCTACAATCCAATGACAGCACTAATTTTCAGCTGATATTTCAAGTAGATGCGAGTCACTGGTGGCTGACCTTTGTGGTGTTATCAGTCCTAACTACTGTTGTTTTACAGACGAGATTAAAATTCTCTTTCATCCAACGCTTTGGATTGAACTTCTCGAAGATGAAAGAAGCCATCGACCAACGTGGATGTTCTTGGGAAGGACTTACGGAACGTGAAGCTGCTGTCAGTTTCTCCTCCGATTATATTATAACTATCACACTTTTTTTTTCCACACATAAAAAAAACAAGTTATCAAACAATTTAACAGCATTTATCTCCAGTTTTGCAGAAAACACATTGTACATTATCAGCCTGTTATCACTGATATCGGCCAATGTTGATGGTTAAAAAAATATATTTGAAATATTGACAAAATAAGTGAAAATGAGACAAAAATGAGACACAACAACCAAACCAACATTGCGCTGAGTTATCGCCATGTTGATAAACTCAGTACATCCTCACTAATCAGTGAGTCGGACAAGATGACACAAAGAACAGTCTGGAACTTCTCAGCTGGGAGATTTAGACGAAAGAGAAGCGGACATGATGAATAAATGTCAGCTGGGGTGGGACCAAGTCTCACGGAGTCGAATGCTACAAGTGCTGTCAGTTCGCAGTAAGCTAGCAGCAACACGGAAAGTACGAGAAGGTGGATTTAGACAGAACCGGGTCCGGCCGGGTCCGGCCGGGTCCGGGTGGAGGACCGAGCGGCTCCGGCCGGTTCACTCACCTCCTCTTCGTGGTTGGTGAATTCACTCTGCTCGTTCTCCTTCTCGCTTTTGTTGTTATTCATTCTGTCTTCGGACACTTTCACCTGGATTCTTCTTCTTCTGCTGCTGCTTCCTCTCGCTTCTTCCTCCGGGAGACAAATTCAGAAAAGGGAACCTCCTTCCCCCCCACGAAAAAAAAAAACCCCTCAACAAGGCACCGTCCGACCAGGAGATCACAGTCTGACCCGAGCTGCTCCCCCGCTAGTCGGCTGACAGACACCGGGTTGAGGCTGGAGGTTCGACCGGAGCCGGTGCTGTCAGATAGTCCTCAGCATTCCCTGGAAAGCTGCTCCGGAGGCTGTTGTTGCTGTAAATGAAACACAGTCAATGTCGAGCGAACTGAGCCGCAGGCAAACTTCTCTCCTCATCAGTGATGGAGGGAGGAGGGAGGGAGGGTTTGGTCTGGGTGGAGGGTGGGATGGATGCAGTCTGCTGGCTTTTAATACCAACTTCTGTCGAGTGCTGGAGGTGGGAAATGGGTGACAATCCCCCGTTGGAGCAGTTATTTTAAGTCTGACTTCTCATGAGGTTATCACTTCCGGTTGTGTACTTGCTTCTATGGTGACGTGATATTTTGCACATAAGTACAAACTACACACATTCTCTCACACTATTTGGCCGCACAAGCAGGAATACAGTTATTTATTTTGTTGCATGCTGCTCGGTAGTGGTGTGTTTTGGTGTGTATGTGTGTTTGCAGTCAATCAATCAATCAATCAATCAATCAATCAATCAAACCACTTTTTTCTCCCCCAAGGGTAATTAAAAGGCACATGGAGTCGCATATACTCCTCATGTCTACACAAATTTCCACCAGGTGCTCTGATTTTCTCCCACAGAACAAAGACCAGTGTGGATGGTTGTTGTCCTGTTGTCCTGTCAGCCCTGTGATTGACCTGTGACCTCTGCAGATCCCGACAGCTCTTCACAGGACAATGTCTGCAGCACGAAACATTCACCACATCCAGTGAGGATGATATTTGTAGTCGTGTGTTATTTCTAATTGAACCACCATTTTGAAATATAAGTCTGTATTATTATTATTATTATTCTAATTGCATGTAGCAGAGTCTGCTGGTGGATAAATGAAAGCGGGTCCATTCATTAACGTGACATGCGGCAACATATCCTGGAGAAGGTTTTGTGATTTATTCTTGGACTTGTGTTTGCATACAAATGAGCGTCTTGATGTTTACCAGTTGTATTCTTGACAAAACGCTTCTTGTGTAGACGCATCACGACAGGAGCAGGTTGTAAAAAACGGAGACAACACCTGTCAGTTGCTCACGACTGCAAACCCTCTCGAAACATAAAGTCAGAGACGGTTTGATTTACGACCTTTAA
>CAAKHB010002165.1:9885-33982 GCA_901007665.1 Aeoliscus strigatus
GAGAACAGGTGAGGATGTTTCTGTTTCTGTCTCTTAATGACCAGTGAAGTACAATTCAAATAAAGTTTATTATTATTATTATTATTATTATTATTATTTACACTTCTTGTCAATTCTCACACAGGTCAGAGCAGTTCAATGACGATGTGAATATGTACAGTATTTCTTGCAAAAACATGAATTATATGCCTGGAAATGTATTTATTTTCTGTGTTTTCATGTTTAATGTATGGAGCCAATTGAGCAGCAGTTTGTATTAATGTACTTTACTAATCATAGTGAGTCACTAACCTAATTCACTTAAACATTTGTACATATTCATCATTTTCTGTTAGAAACGTTTTAGTCTTTCAAAATCTTTTCAAGGTCTTGTCCTCAGAACAAACAACCTTTGTTGTGATGATTTGAAACTATACATTTAACTTTTCATATCTTCTGTGGTTTAAAATGATTTAGTTAGATAAGATAAAAATTTCGTACTTTTTACTTTATTACCCAGTTTTAACCAGATTAGTAGTCTTTAGCGTCAACACTGTGTTGGCCTCTGATATTGTGCGGTTGGTGCTTGCACACAGAGGGGCTCAGTCATGTGATTCCAGAAATGAATCTTCAAATATGGCAGTCGTTTTGCTGTTTTTGCTAAGTAGTCACTGTTCAGGACAGGTAAGAGGAAATGTAACATATCTGTGAACAGACTTGTATTGTGTGTGTGGCTGTAGAACGAGGTGCTGGAGCACAGTGTGAAGTCTCTCACTGACGAGCTTCAGGATGTGCGAGCGGAACGGGACGTGTTTCAGCAGAAGGCCCATCGTCTCAATGTGGAAATGAACCATCTCCTGGGGAATGATGAGATTCGTATGCTAGATGTTGATGCACTCTGCATGGAGAACAGGTCTGTTGACGTATATTTTCCCAAACATTTGTGCTTCTTCTGAGTCACAGTTGGGAATATTAGAATAAACTATCACAAATCTTTACTGCTGATTTTCCACTGAATAGTACAGGCTTGGCTCAGGTTTCCTTACTGTTTTTTATGTTTTGGTGTGCGATGTTACTAAAACTACTGACCTTCACTAACTGACCCCTAGTGGGGAGTTCTATGTAGAACTACCTCTTCTGTTGAGAGGCAGCTTTTCTTATTTAGGATAAGTGTATAAATATAAATATTGCATAGACAGATAACAGCTTCACGTAGCATTGATGTGGCGATAAGCACCATTCACAGAAGAAATTGCAAAGTCTGTATCATTCAGTGGAGCAGCATCCTTATTTTGGCAACTTTTGGCAACTGAAAGACTGTGAGCCTTTTTCATTTTCCAGGTATTTGCATGATCGTCTCTGTCAACTTCAAGAGGAGGCCAACTTGCTCAAAACAAATCTGATGAAGTACAAGGTCAAATAATATTCTTATCTTGCTTCCTCTCAGTATGAAACCTTTTCATGTTTGAAAAAAATGTAGACACAGTTTATTATCTGAAGTATTCACACTGATTTCAGAGTGCTCTGGAGTGCAGGAAGAACTCTAAAATATGTGGGAAGCCCAACAGTAGTGCACTTACCGGTGTGCTCTCAGCTAAACAAGGTTTGGAATTCATATTTGTATAAAAACAGACGTAGTTCAGAATGCACAGTGTCACAAACTGTCAGTGAAATGTAATGCTAACAGACTAATATAGCACATGTTGCATATGTTGTGTTTGCAGTAAAGGAACTGTTGCTGTCGGAGGAAAACGGCTGTAGTTTACCGGTGACTCCCCAGTCAATCTCTGACCTCAAGTCTCTTGCCACTGCTCTTTTGGAGACCATCCATGAAAAGAACATGGTGATTCAGCACCAGCGCCAAATCAACAAGTATTTTTGCTTTACTCAGCTACTGAAATACAACACCAATAGAGAACTTAAGAACTGACGTAAATTGATCACAAAATTTCAACCTGTAGGATTCTTGGAAATCGAGTTGCTGAACTGGAGAAAAAACTTAAAAGTCTGGAGATGTCTGGATTGTGGAGCCTCCCAGGTGGATGCCAACATCTCAATATATGATTTCTAATTGTAGCCAACACTGTTCACAGTCATTGAACTCACCTTTCTTCTACCCTTTTGCCTCTCGCTGCCTGAAGGCCTGACTTACAATGTGTCTCTGGGAATATTTGGAAGTATGTTCCACTTCTAACAACTGCTTTTAATCTCCATCAATGTCTGCTTTTAAAATTAGACACGTTTCATACTGTCACGACATTTGAAACACTCTGGACAAGCTAGTGCTTCATTGAACCACCGGGGAGCAGCATATCACCAAAAATATTTTTAGAAACAAGAGAATGCTAACATCAGCATGAGGGAGAGAACTGGCTACCAAACATGGCTGAATATGTTCCTCATTCACCATTCACCATTGAAGAAGGTCTGCTCCCTCTTAAGGTCCATCTGCAGCATGAAGGCTGTCACAGGTCTAGCTTGTTCAGGTGCTTAAAGAATGTTTCTTTTCTTAAAATGACATGATTTTTGTTCCCGATAGGAGAAAAGCACACCATCAGTCCAAGTACTCGGCAGGCAATGACAGCCGGTTCTGATGCACTGGAAGGTGAGTGTTCACTCAGCTTCTGTCTGTGGTGAAAAGAGTGTTTCCCCCTTCCTGATTTCTTTTTTTGCACGTTTGTCACACACAGACCAAACAAATTTACATACTTGTCCAAGACAACTAAACACAAAGTGCATTTTTTAAATGAAGGTTTTCATTATTAAGGGTTAAACAAAACAGCCCCAAAACCGTCACACTTCCACCACCACATTTTACTGTTGGTATGATCTTTCTCTGAAATGCGGTGTTACTTTCAGCCAGATGTAATGGGACACACACCTTCCAAAAAGATGAACTGTTATTAGTTTACAAAGTATTTTCCAAAAAGTCTCAGGGATCATCAAGAGCCTTCATCTTAAACTGAGGCCCGAGGTTCTTTGGTTGTTGTTGTGGGGTCTTTTGTGAGGTAATGTTGTTTGGCCGTCTTGATTGAGAACAGGTGTGCCAGTAATCAGGCCTGTGTGTGGCTACAGAAGTTTAATTCAGGTGTGATAAACCACAGTTATCTTTTAACAGGGTGGGGAAACATTTTTTCACAGAGGGCCATGTAGGTCTGGATTTTTTCTCCCTTGATAATAAAAACCTTCATTTAAAAAAATGCATTTTGTGTTTGCCTGTGTTGTCTTTGACTAATAATTTAATTTGTTTGATGATCTGAAACATGTGAAAAAGATGCAAAAAGTCAACCACTGTTTTGCTCGTCCATGTTTCTTGAATCTTCATACAGGAGGTGAAAGTGCACGTTCCAACGGAGTTCCAAATGTAGAGTGTGAAACACCAGCAGAACATTTTGAGGAACCAGCATCTTTGTACCATCAGACCCCGTCCTATCAGCCCACTGAGGAGAAAGATCCAGTCACCGCCCAGACAGACACACCAACTAGTGGAGATTGTCATGACATTGGTCTGTCACAGGCCACAGTGGATTTAACAGCAGAATCGAGTGTCCAGTCAAAAGAACCTCCCACAGACATGAGCGCTCCCCTTCCCTCAAACGGCGGTTACTTAGAGCAGCATTGTGGGAGCTTGGAGCCCGCAGGAGATGAGAAATACACAGAGGGAGAGGAAACTGTTAAAACTCTTATCATAGGAGAAAACATACATATTGATTCACCCTCCACTGCAGAGGACGTCCACACAAAGCAGCTTTCTGACGAGACGGATATTGGTCTTAGACAGGAAATATGATATCTTCCAAGAAATACACAATCAATCAGAATGAGATCACACAAGACTAGTATTACAAAGACTTATTTATTGGAATGAACAAAATCCAGGGAGACTGATCATATGTAGCTGTTGTAGCAGATGATGTGTTCTGTTTATTGATTATTTATCGTCGGCGATTCTTGCTGTTGTCTGTATTTCAAGCGGCACAGAATGTCACCTGCATTCATTCAGGTGTTTCTTTTAGAATATTTATTTGTATTCATCATTCAGCTATGAATTGTCGAGAAGGGTTTCTCCCTCAACCTTTAACCAGTCGCTCTCCTCCAAGCCAATAGCAGGCGACATACGCCGAAGTATGCCGTGTACGATGGGTCTCAGCTGCTAAAACACCAGTTAAGCAGGTAAACTAATTGTCAAAATTAAACACAAATCTTGCATGACAGTTTTTTTAATATAACCCAGATGATTATATTTTTTATTCAATCCATTTTATTTTATTAGTCAAACAGATGACCTCCAAATGTATCTATTGACAGTGTGGAAAGAATCTTAACACATTTCCTCAAATAATGTATTAACTGGATTTCTACCTAGTCTGTGGCACAACATCCAGAGTCCAATGTCTTCACCTTGTCATTTGTGGTTGAAAAAAATAAATGAACAGACATTTTATAAAGCCATAATTGTACAATATGTGTTGAATGTGAAGGAAATGGATTAATTTGTATCAAAATAAATTCCTTTTTAATGGATCATGTCCTGTCAGGTTACTGTATTATTATTGATAGTATTATTATTAATAGCTACATACAGGTTAGGTAGTAGTTAAGCACTCATCCACTGTTCTTTTCTGCAGCCATAATAACCTGTGAGCTCTGATAATAGGTAGCAACACTAGATCTACACTTAACACAACATAAATGTTCATTACAGTCGACAGTAATAGAGGGAATCAAAACTGTTGCACTATAATGAAGCTAATCCAACATACGGAAAATCAGTTGGTTCGCTTGACCTGCGGACAATACCTATTCCAGAGGTCAGGGGTGGCAATCCCAATAACGCAGCAAGAAAGCCTCCGGCCCGCGTTTCCGTTCAGCAGACTCGCAGCATCCCCACCACGCCCTAAGTCGTCTCTCTTTTCATGGATCACTACTGCTCTCCCAATCACAGACAAGCTGCCAAACAGTGTGCCCTCAGATTCTATCACAGAGCTGATTTTTCCTTGTCTGACCTGAAAGTTCCCAAAGTCTCCAGGGTGGTTAGGATGGTTTACACCGAATGGATTGTAGTGCCCCCCCGTGGAGTCACACCCCCCGTGCAAATCTCCAAACTGATGAATATGCACAGCTCTGGGCTCTGGGTCATTTCCTTTGGGGAAACCATGAAACCGCAGAAGGACCTTGAGTTTTCCCGCAGGATGATCCTGCTTGAAGAGCACTTGGCCGTTCACTTTGGGCAGACCCTCAGCTAGGGAAGAGCTGGGTCTCATTTTACAGGCTGCATACAGAGTGCCGTTGTACTGCGAGACCTCTGGTGGAGCCAATGTGTCCCTGTCAGCAGAGATGCATTGTTGCCAGGCAGCCAGCAGAACCACCAGTGGAGGTATACCCATTAATCTGGAGGACAATCACACATGGCTCTGATTAGAGAGATATAGTTTTCATTTGCAAATTACAACTTTGAGAAAATAAACATTTTCGCTCAAAGTCCAACATACATATGCACACTTTTTTTTTTTTTAAACTTTTTACTATTTATTTTTCAAAAATGTCTCCAGGCCTGAAAATGGCCTTTAGCATGCTCATTCGTCAAAATAAATATTTACACTTTGTTTGTGGATTGTGCAATCGTTCGCTTGGGAGAAATGCTTTATTGCAACTTTACTTTGACTGAACCTTACATTTTTTTCTTTTTCACTAACTGATTTAGGGCCATGTTACAAATAGCATTTGTATCATCTGTCCTTATTTATCTAAGTACTAAGTGTAAAACTTCACAAATTATACATAGAATATGGTTAAAGTTTGCAAAAGCGCCAAAAACATTTACGTTAAGTCCATCCCAAGTAAGTCAGTCAAATGATGTCAATCACACACACACACACACACTTAGAACATACACATTTCCACAACGTACCTGAACTGACGCATCGTGAAAACAACAGGCTGTAAAGTTCCAGCTCTCAGTCTCCAGCAGTCTCTTTCTCAACAGACGCAGCACCAATGTTTCATAAACTCTTGTATAAGCGTGTGAGGAGGCGTAGCTGGGAGGGTGGAGCAGAACATTGTGACCACCACTTCTGGGTGGCTGACACATGACATTTGAAAATATAATAAGCTTCTCTAAACGGAACTGAGGATGGTGTGACGTCCGGCGATAGTAACAGACTCAAACAAAGCAAAGACGGCTTAAGTATTGGTCATGTCCTATAGAATGTTCCAGTAAATATGCCCAGTAGGTTGTTTATGTTCCAAGCATGCGTCGTAAATTGCTATCTACCCTTCAGGACGGCAGGTGGTAGTAAAATACTCAGCGCAATGTTGTCAGATACGTTTTAGTGTTGCCAATTTAGCGACTTCGACGCTTTATTGGACTAGCGACAAACCTACCGACTTACACCTGTGTAACTGGAGACGTTCTGGTGAGCAGAGAGGAGACACCCACCCTCTCTCACCGCACCGCATCCACACTGACAATGAACCGCTGCAGATTGCACCGCTGGTTTACAGAGCAGGTAAAACAAAACGAAAACGAAAATAATACGAATAAAAGAATGTCATTTTTGGTTCCATTTACGTTTTTTGTTTGTTGTTTTCTCTTTTTGTATCCAATCTGCGTCAATTACAATTACATGCAAATGACCGAGTATGCAAATCACACGATGGCGTCATTCAGTGGCGTCAAAGCGACGTTGATGTTAGCCAATAGTGACTTTCCTTACTGAGGGCTTGGCAACACTGAACACAATCAGGAAACCGAGTTGGTGGCGTTTAGCAGCACAGTACAACCGTGTCCGCGTCAGTTGTTCAGTAAAAGATAAGACCGATCTTAAAGATGTCCAAAAGGCATCGACTGGATTTGGGGGATGACTACTCGTCTAGTAAGAAGAGGTCTGAAGGGTAGGTGCAGCTCTACATCCAGAATGTCTGATTGAAGCAGTAAAATCAAGGCTGCGTCCATCTGTTAGCCGATGCTAGCTGGCCAATGGCCACTGTGGGTGAATCATAATGAATCAAGACAAAATACCGAACACCAGCCATTAATATTGCAGCGGTTGGATTAGCCACACATTACATATTTCCATTTGATACAGGCCCGTCAGATATTTCAGCCAGTGGTATATTGTTGTTGACTCATTGCCATTCATGTGTGCCGGAGACAGCTTTAGCTTACTGACGAACCGTTAGCGTCCGTATTCAGGCACGTGTGTAAGTAGATGCTAACAACCCAAGCTAACTAGCTAACTAGCATAGCCTAGCAGGCTAACGGAAGCGGCAAAATGATATACTGTTGTGTTTATCAGAATAATATGCAGTTATTATGAACTCACCAGCAAAGGTCACCTATCAAACTGGTTTGAACGAATGGATGTCAATCTGGCATATTGTACGCTCAGTCAATGACAGCTTCAACCCGTTTTTCCTTATGGAAACAAATATCAAATATATAGCTCATATACTATCAGAATTTGAGACCTAAAAACTCGTTCCAGAACAAAACGTGTACTTGAGTGGCGTTTGGTAGTGTTTTATTGACCACTGACAGTTTCAGATAAGAGCGCACATGATAGCAGGCTAAACGTTAGCTCAAGTTTGTTTTACAGGTGATCAAACTCAAATAGAACCTCCAACAAGCATGTTATATTTATTTATTTTTAATTATTATTATTTGAATGTCGAGGTAATGCTTATGGTTGTTTCAAAGTAAATCCAATATAACTGTGGGAGTATGTGTGAACTAAAATTGGAAATTGTTTCAGTGTGGTTGATTTGAGAAATAGGAAATTTCAGTATTGCTTTGTGTGTGCGCGCGTGTGAAGATAGAGAGACAGGGAGAATTACAAAATTTGAGAAAATGTCTCTCGCTCTTCGGTATGTCCCAGGCATACATTTAGGAATGTTTTTAGAAAGTTATTAACATAGATCGATAGATATGCACAGCTGACGTGATAGTAACAGATGCCCTCCATCATCACAATAGTCTGATTGTATTCATCCCCTGCATCATAGGTAGAAAAGCACCCAACAGCTCTCTTCATTTGCAGTGTCTATAATAATGAATTATGATGTTGACAGGAGAGACAGGGATCGTGACAGAGACCGAGAGGATCGCTCCAGAGACAGGGATCGAGATCGCGACAGGGACCGGGACCGGGATAGAGAGTCAAAGCCATCTAGTGCACCAACTAACAGCATGACAGCCGGCGCAGCCTTACCTGCCCTCAAGCAGATGATCGTGCAGCAGCAGATCAATCCATTCACCAACCTGCCGCACACACCGCGCTACTATGAAATCTTGAAGAAAAGGTTACAGCTTCCAGTGTGGGAGTACAAGGAAAGCTTCAACGATATCATCACACGCCATCAGAGCTTTGTCCTGGTTGGAGAGACTGGCTCTGGCAAGACAACACAGGTGTGAAAAGCAACGAGCAAAGACATTTTTCAAGTTTTTCAAGTGATTTCATGTGCATTTTTTGTGTGTGACTTGTTTGGAACTGTGGTTTATATCTCCAGATTCCTCAGTGGTGTGTGGACATGGTGAGGGGCTTGCCTGGTCCAAAGCGGGCGGTGGCCTGCACACAGCCCAGGAGAGTAGCAGCCATGAGCGTGGCTCAGAGGGTGGCAGATGAAATGGACGTCATGCTTGGACAGGAAGTTGGTTACTCCATTCGATTTGAGGACTGTAGCTCTGCCAAGACTATACTGAAGTGAGAAACTGCTTGTATTATCCGCATCTGGCAGTCCCACATTTCTTTTCATTTGAAACTCTGACAAAGCATAAATGCTCTCTCTTCAGATACATGACAGACGGTATGTTACTAAGAGAGGCTATGAATGACCCGCTGCTGGAGCGATATGGTGTGATTATTCTGGACGAGGCCCACGAGCGAACGCTGGCCACAGATATCCTAATGGGTGTGTTGAAGGAGGTGGTGCGTCAAAGATCAGATTTGAAGGTGTGTTGTTGTTTTTTCCTTCATAAGGTAGTAATGACAAACTACTTGTTTGCAAAGGCCGAACTCATGACGACATGATCCACTGAAATTTTCTCTTTTGAATCTTGATACTTTGACAAAAAGAAATTAAATGTCACCAGTCAGTTTTTTATCATTTTGAAAATAAACTATTGTGTGTACCAGCTGAATACATTTATGAATTTATTTATGATGGATATCAATGTCTGTGAGGGCGAGTTCAAACATTGTCAGAAATGTTTTGCTGTTCCGGCACAGGTGATCGTCATGAGCGCCACTCTGGATGCTGGAAAGTTTCAGGTGTACTTTGACAGCTGCCCCCTGCTTACTATTCCTGGGCGCACGCACCCTGTAGAGATCTTCTACACCCCAGAGCCTGAACGAGACTACCTTGAGGCAGCGATCCGTACGGTTATCCAGATTCATATGTGTGAAGAAGATGAGGGCGACTGCCTTCTGTTTCTCACTGGTCAGGAGGTGAGAGCTGTGCTGGAGCTGTGAATATTTTTTTCATTGTGGATCCATTTCCTCAACACAGAATGAAATCAATGATATTTTTCCAGGAAATTGACGAGGCCTGCAAACGGATCAAACGCGAGGTCGACGACCTTGGGCCTGAAGTTGGAGACATCAAAATCATTCCATTGTATTCCACATTGCCACCACAGCAACAGCAAAGGATCTTTGAGCCTCCGCCTCCAAAGAAACCCAATGGTGCAATAGGAAGAAAGGTATGTTTTAAGTAATGAAACAACTCATTTTGAATCATTTGATCAAATCAAAATGTATATTTTGATGATGTACAGCAGCACCCACATTTGTAGGCAGCTGACAAACTTTTTCTTCAGGTTGTAGTGTCGACAAACATAGCTGAGACTTCTCTGACCATTGATGGCGTGGTGTTTGTCATTGATCCTGGATTCGCCAAACAAAAGGTAGGAACACTGGGTTTCATTAGTCAATCCTTCACTGCACAAATGTTAACACTGCAGGAGAGTTGTTACTGAGCCGTGTGTTCCGATGTGTGCAGGTGTACAATCCCCGTATCAGAGTGGAGTCTTTGCTTGTCACAGCCATCAGTAAAGCCTCTGCCCAGCAGAGGGCAGGACGAGCCGGCAGAACACGTCCTGGGAAATGTTTCCGCCTCTACACAGAAAAAGCCTACAAAACAGAGATGCAGGCAAGTGGCCTCTTGTTTTCCTATTATTGATATTTTATCTAGTTTATCTTCTGTTCTTATCAAATATGAACTTGCTCTCACCAGGATAACACCTACCCAGAGATTCTGCGGTCCAACTTAGGATCTGTTGTACTGCAGTTGAAAAAGCTGGGTATCGACGACCTTGTGCACTTCGACTTCATGGATCCACCAGGTGAGACAGTTTGATTTGTGATTATTTAAAAAAAAAAAAAATGATCAGCTGTTGACTCATTTTGTCTTCTCATTCTCCCCCGACAGCTCCTGAAACACTGATGAGGGCCCTTGAACTGCTGAATTACCTGGCGGCGTTAAATGACGATGGTGACCTGACGGAGCTGGGCTCCATGATGGCAGAGTTTCCCTTGGATCCTCAACTGGCAAAGATGGTCATTGCCAGCTGCGAGTTCAACTGCTCTAACGAGATCCTTTCCATTACTGCCATGCTGTCAGGTAATGCCCAGGACTGGGCTGATATCTCCCTTGCCTCCAGTAGGCTACATCCCTGATGGTTAAAAGTACAACACTCAGTCGTGGTGTTGATAAAGAAGTATTTAAAATGGTCTCACCATTAAAAAACAACAACAACATTGGTTTCTAGCACACATTAGTGGCCACTCAACATAATGATGTCAAAACTTTATATTTCAGAAGAAGCAGACTCTTATGGTAATTTTAAAGGGGAAATTCAGTACAAAATATTTACCTCATTTCTAATTAATTATTGGATGGCTTCAGTGTAAACAAACATTCATTAGACTCATTCAAAAAAGGATATATGTCCCTTTTTTGTTTCATTGAAAAGAAACAGTGCTTTAATTCTTAAACACTTCTCTGGATTAAAAGTCAGTTTGGCATTCATCTTTGTTATGACTCGGGACATTACTGAGATATTTATGAATAGCAGCTACAGTACAGGTGCTTTCCCCCATCTTTTCTCAGTGCCTCCAAATGAGAAGTAATTGTAAGTGCTTCATCCGACTGTATCAGAGAACTTTGGGGCTAAATATTTCCATGAGTATTATATTGCAACCTTCTGGAACAATAGTTCACCTTTGCTCTGAAGACTGAGTGACGTTAATATTTAGCTCATCGATAAACTAGGAGGAAAATCATCTTCTGCTCATATCATGAATAAATATACCACACAGAAAAAAAGAAGTCTAAATGGAACACAACCTAATCTCAGTGTTTCAGGAAGGCAGATAGGGCACCACATCAGTCCTTTTGTATTGTGTTTTTACGTTTATAGAGGCATCAATGAATTGGTAGCTTGCTCTATTGTCTCTGTTTTTTCTGAACCGTTATTTCAACATTGCTGGTATGCCTAACACTTGTAGTTGTGTGAAAACTCTTGTTTTACAGATGTGGTTAAATGACCCCCTCTCTCTACGAGCTAATATCCAATACAGTTGGGAAACACCATGAGAACAGACTGCAGTCCCCTTTCATAGAGCTTGTGGTCCTGTCCCATCGCAGTGTCCATTTCCCTAGCATCATAGGCTTTGCTCCATGTTTCTCTGAATTTTTGACTCATCCCTATGGGCGGCTTTGTTGGGGCCCATACCAACCTTGTTTAGTCCCACAGTGTTTTGTCCGCCCCACGGAGGCTAAGAAGGCAGCAGACGAGTCCAAGATGAGGTTTGCTCACATCGACGGAGACCATTTGACTCTGCTCAACGTCTACCACGCCTTCAAACAAAGTGAGCATCCCCACGTCCAAACGCAAGCACAGTGTTGACATTACCCGATAGCACCCTCATCCGATTGAATTCTGCTGTTTCTAAACTTGATTTTATTATTTATTTTTATTATTTATTATTTTTACTTTTAAAGCACACTAGTCCTTCTGGCATGTCATGTGGAGCTCAGTGTAAAACCGGCACACTGATTTTGTAACATTTCTATGTAGATACATTTATAATCAGTTTATTATATCTGCTCTGAACCCCCGACAATGTGTGTCATCCTTTCCAGACCATGAGTCTAACCAGTGGTGCTATGACAACTTTGTCAACTACCGCTCACTGATGTCTGCTGACAACGTGCGGCAGCAGCTGTCCAGGATTATGGACCGCTTCAACCTTCCTCGCAGGAGCACGGAGTTCACAAGCAGAGATTACTACATCAACATCCGCAGAGCGCTCTGCACTGGCTTCTTCATGCAGGTGAACACACATACAGCTCTCTAATATCTGTACTAGCGAGTACTATATGTACTCGCTTCTTTAATGTGCTGTAGTAATGTCCATTTGTGTTTTTCCTGCAGGTGGCTCATCTAGAGCGCACAGGCCATTACCTCACAGTCAAAGACAACCAAGTGGTTCAGCTGCACCCGTCAACAGTCTTGGACCACAAACCCGAATGGGTTCTCTACAATGAATTTGTCCTCACCACCAAGAATTACATTCGCACTTGCACAGACATCAAACCAGAGTGGTAAGTTTGCAAAGATATGCCTCAGATCTTGATTGCAGTAGGAATATGTCGGGGTGTGTTTCAGATGTGCAAAGTCAGCCATAACAATGGTAGAAAATGCATTGAATTTTCAGAATAAAACACCTTGAGCAGAGTGTCAAATTAATATAATGATTATTTAGTAAAGCTTTCATGGAAGTAAGAACAAAAAGCAGCGTCAGCAGCAAAGCAAATTAGAAAATGTAGACCGTCTTTACATGTCACTCTCTTTTGTGTTTCAGGTTGGTAAAGATTGCACCACAGTACTATGAAATGAGTAACTTCCCACAATGTGAAGCTAAAAGACAGCTGGAGCGAATCATTGCCAAACTAGAGAGCAAGGAGTATTCTCAGTACTGAACAATAGCCAAGAAGTGTCCTGGAAGACAACAGTATACCATAGTTTTAGATCTTTCGGTATTGTATCTCAGTGTTCAAAATTTAGCATTTTGATTTTTATATTTTGTTTGCTTTTGTTTTCTCTCTCTCACCCGTCAATGTTCATTCTTTATGTGTAATGCCAGATGAGTTTTCAATGGCATATGTTAGACCTGGCTATAAATATTTTCAAAATGGAATATCAGTAACATGTAATGACCTTTTCCTTCAAAGGATTGTTGAGTCATAAAATACTTGTGCTTTGCTTTGTTTCTTTAATAAAGGAGCTTTGACTTAATTTCTGTTGATGTGTTTATTAGTGAAGGCTGTTAAATTGTTAAATACAGTATATACTTGGTTGTAGGTACATTGTTATTTTGCATGCCAAGGACATAAAAAATTCAAATTATTTATGTACAACATATTAATAGAAAACATTGTTTTAATATATAGGTTCTTAGATGGGTGTTTGTTACCAGGCAACTCAGCATGTTTAATTTGAGAAGCCAATCTTGAGATACAATGAAGTATTCATATATGGATAGAAGACGTAATCAGGTTAAAAAGGTCTTTCATTAAAAGAAAACATCTCATTTAATCACAAATATATTGCATCACTTTTAACAGTGGTACTGAGCCTGAAGCAATAACAAAACTAAGAAAACAAACATTGTGGTGAAGTTTGGTCTTTGTATACTGTATATCATTGAAGATTAGACGGTCAGTGACTTGACCATACAGCTCATTTACAAAGACAAAATAGCTATTTTAATCAAGTATCACGGCTAAATCTCTTCAAAAGTCTGACTAAATCTATTTCCAAACAACTGAATTTGCAAAACTCAGATGTGTTTTCTGGTCCATCCTTCCTATGTCAATGGAATTACCTCAATGTTGCTCCAGCTCTCACCAGCTTCGCACTGGTTCACCCAGACCCTTTTCCCAGAGCTGTGTTCGTTACCACTGCTCTTCAACATCCTCTATGGTCTCTGGCAGGCACCTGTTGCGTGTCTCTGACAGCATTCTCGCAACAATGCCCCCCAGAAGAGCTGAAGAGCACAGGACAACCTGGGGAAGGTCCTTCCACACCTCATCCAGTAAAAGGATCAGTGGAGCCACTGCTACACCAAGTCGAGCCATGAAGGAGTTGAAACCCATTCCGTTCTGCCTTTAAACAAAGATCAATGAACGTGAGAATCCGCCATGACGTACGAATTTTATTATATCAGTGTAAACTTATGCATCATACATGTCCAATAAGGTTGTCATGGTTACCTCACAACTGTTGGATACAGTTCAGAGCTGTACAGGACGAGTGTTGCAAAGGATGCTGATGAAAACCCTTTTCCGATGATTGCTACCACTGTTACGATTGTAGGCATACCTGAGGGAGGAAACTCATTATTTTCCTTTGACTTTTTCCTCATGATTTCTATCCCTGAGATAAACAGCAGGGATCAGGTGAGCATCTATGATGAAAGCTACCTTTAGGCACCACAATGTTGATTCCCAGACAGACACAAGCCATCAGCAGAGCTCCCACAATAGTGCATCTCCGTCCAATTTTATCTAACAAGAAGTAAACTGCTACTTTGGCTGGGACCTCAATTAAAGCGTAGGTAAACTGAGTGAGATAGATATTGAGCCCAAAGCCTGTGATGTTGAAGCTGATACCATAAAATGTAGTTGCCACACAAAACCTAGGGGAAGAGAGAGTAGAAACCCATTAATTTAGGTCTGTTGTGGCATGATTGCACTTTAACGTGGAAATTGCGACGCATACAACATTCATACAGACCAAAGTGTTCCAGTACGAAGAGCCAATTTTCTCATTTTGGGTGTTCGTATCAGATCAAGGTAGGAATAGGCCCGACCTTTTTTCTCCGTCACAATAATAGTAGACAGTGTCTGAAAGGATGCAAAAAAATATTCTTTCACATTGCAAAGGTTAATAGAGATCACAAACTATTGTTTACTCATGGAAATTCACTTGTCCTAACCTCTGGTTTAAGTCTGTACGAGAACTCTGCTCTTCGATTCGTTTCGGCACATCTTTGCAGGTGCATCTGAGCTTGCTCCAGCTTTCCATTAGCAATGAGCCACCGAGCTGACTCCGGCATCCACCTGATGTAATGACAGTTTTTAAATTTCTGCATCCAACAGCATTAAAAAACCGTTGGTTGTCCCTGCACAGAACTCCAGGTATAGAGGTGCAAGACAAAGACAGAATACAAAGAACAATGTCATCTGTATGTTTTTCATGTCAAGTCTGTAACATTAGTATTACTTTCTCCTGTGTACATTGAAGTCCTTCACAAACCAGTTAACTTACAGCTTAAAGCACAACTCCCCTCCCCCCAAGGGGCCACTGTAGTAGGATTCTGTAGTGTTATAAGCAGTACCTCCAGGTGAAGATAGCCAGAAGTAGAGGAGAGCTGACACTGACGATCAGTAACCTCCAGTCAGTCACAAAGTAAGCGATAGCCGCAAATACAGTGTTCCCAAAAGTCCAGGAAAGGCTGTCGATCACTCCCACCAGTTTCCTGTGCTCAATATCCACCCACTCCACACCTGCACAGAACAAGATGTCTCTGTTAACACATTAAGTATAATAATTCAGAAATTCAATACATCAGAGGTTAGGAAGTATAATTACTGAGAACTGTTGAAACAATTACTATGCCGGTGATGCAGAACCCAGTAAAGAACCTCAGCACTGCGAACATCACATAGGATGTCGAAAACGCACTCGCAACAGCAAACAGCATCCCAGATAAATACGACACCAGCAGCATGGTCCTTCGGCCAAACCTACGGAAGGCCAGAAGGTTGTTTATTGATTGGCACAAGAGGCGATCACACCTAAACTCTGAACGTTGCAATACCTGTCACTCAGGCTTCCGAAGGTCATAGCTCCAAACATCACTCCAATAAAGAAGATGGTAGCAGTTGCCTTGTTTTTCCCTCTTCGATCACAGACCAGATCCCACTTGCACAAACAAAGACATAATCTGTTCACATAATCTGGTGAACAAGTAGCTTGTTCAAAACTGATTTTAAGTCACCTCAGAGGTTAGAGTAGACTTGAAGGTGCTGTTATCGTACACCCATCCATTCCGACAGGTCACGGTGGCCAGATCAGTAATGTTAGATGAGTTGAACAGCAGATGATACTGAAGCTCCTTGAACATCCGACAAGAGCTCAGAGTACCGTCCTCCTGGACTGGAATACTTACAGTGAGTCTATCTGCCTCAGATAAATTCACCAAAATACCTCCATCATCCAGAGAGCTGATGTTGCAGTGGTGAGACGGAACAGCTGCTATGAAGTTGTTCAGCATAAAGTGGCAGGGCATCGTGAAGCGTCCGATAAAGCTGATCACAATGATCATTTTCTGAAATCTTCCGAATCCATTTATCTCAGAAATAATGTTTTCAAACCTCATTCTGGATGCTGAATGCGTAGAGGCTGCCTAAAGGCTGAATTTAAAAACACTGTCCTCATAAGCGCTTTCCAGAAAGTGCCGAATACAGAAACCCTGAGATCACACAAGACCCCACAAGACAGATGAATATTTAACCTCAGTCACCACTAAAATAACACTGATGCAACAAGGAGTACAATGCTACAATCTCAGGAAGGCTGGATCCTGAGGATCATTTGACCTGTTATCATTATTTACATGTCAGCAAACCACAAGTCCACCCATATGTATACATATGCAAGGATCCTTTTGTTCTTCATTACATTGTCAAAGTACTTGTTGAATTTCTCTACCATTTCATGTGAATGGTGTTCAGTAACCTAGACAAACAACAACAGGTCATTTTCTTATCTGGATTGTAGTGTTTTTAAAGACAGAATCAGCATAAATGTCATTCTGTCAAGGTTTACATTTCAACAGTGACTAGATTTTTATCTATATTTTAAAAAAGTCCTAAAGTCGTACATAATATTGTTATTTGAAGCAGTCCTCAGGTTTGTGGTTCTGCTTTCACTGTGTGTGTGTTTTACAGGGCTTGTGGTTCATTTTTCATCATAGAGGTCACAGGTGGTGTCACAGACATGTCACAGACATTAACATCTGAGTGTGTCACATACACACAAACACACAGAGCAGCTGTCGTTGAATGAGTTCATATCCACGTCACATCTCATGTGACCACGTGTGAGACAATGAAGCTTTATATGCAGATTAGAAATGATCTGGAGCGTGCGGATCTTCACTCAATCCATTTTCCCTATATTAAAGTAATATGACATTGTTGACCTAAACACCAGTAAAACTGGAAAGATCTATAATATGACTTTTGAGAATAGAACTGCAAATTTAGGACGACAGTACACTTGCGAGAAGAAGTCGCGAAATTCAACTTCAAATTAATAGACATATACAAAATGGTGGAAGAAGGTATTTATGTGGGAATATTTCCATATTTTATTGACAGCTTGTTTTCATGTTCTGCTTATTCTTTTATTATTCACACATCATACACGTTTATTGGTATTTTGATTGCAATGGCACCTCCCACCTCAAAACATTTAAGGTAGTGATTTGTCATCTGATGAAGGAACAGATTTCCTAAAACACAAAGGACATTTTCAGTACATCACAAACATATCTGTTATTGTGAGTGTTGAAATGAAGCAAAAGACCTGGCCCTCTGCTCCACATCCTCCATCGTCTCTGGTAGACGGACGTCTTGCGTCTCAGGAAGAAGAAGAGCCGACAACCCTGCAGCAAAAGCCAGCAGGCAAAAGATGGTACCGGGTAAATGAACCCACACATCTTCAGCAAGCATGATAATGGGAGATATTGATACGCCGACACGGGCCAGGAAGCAACAGTAGCCCAGTCCATTTTGCCTGTGTGACCAAAAACAGGAATCGTCATGGACTGGAAATCCAACTGAAAATCTTCACCATATATGGACATTGTTTGTAAATGTACACAATGAGAATTCTACATATTTCACTGACCTTACCACTGTTGGGTAGATTTCTGTTGTGTACAGATAAACCATTGTAAAAGATGCCTCTCCGAACATCTTGCCCAGTGCGGCCACAACTGACCGGTACGGTCCCTTATCTGAGGAGAGGAAGTTATGGAAGGACGTCTTAACACTGTCATACAGTATCAGGCAAAAGTGAGAATATCCACTGACTCAAAGATCCAACACATTATAAAATCATTTTTGGTCATAATATCTCAGTTTGATTTTTTTACTTAATGTCCTTAGAACCGTCTGCTGGACTTGAATCATTTTGTTTAAAAGAGAACCTTTGAAATTTGAGTTACGTTGGAAATTTTAGTCACACTTTTTATTCCCAGTCAAGTCTTTTTTTGTGTGTGTTTTGCCCTGTTTGCTTGCTGTTTTCAGCCTCACACCCAAACCATTTACCTTGAGGAATGATCATGATGCAGACGACACACAGTCCGGTCAGAATAAGTGAGCCAGCCTGATTAAATCTTCGGCCAACTTTCTCCAGAGTGAAAATGATGAAAAATTTTGCTGGAATCTCACATATGCTGTAGATGAACTGTGTTAGATAAATGTTCACACCAAATCCACTGATATTCAAGCTGATTCCATAATAAACACAGGCCACACCAAACCTAGAAAAAGAACACACCAGTTTATAATTCATTTATCTCATTAAATCCTATAACATGGCACATGAATTGTCGTCTAATCTCACTGAATGTTTCAAAACACATATCCCCATTGTCAATTACATGTAAAATGGAAGGATTTTATCTGGTGGTGGTAGGTTTCCTTTAGAAAATCACATAACTAGACAATGTAATACATTCACAAAGTAAACATTTCAATTCCACTATAAGCAAAGCCACATAATCTGTACCACAAAATGCCAGTAAGTGCAGACAGTCTCCTCATCCTGGGACTCCTCATAAGATCCAAGTAGGAATATTTTCTATTTTCCTTTTCAACTACTATTATTTTAGACAAAATCTGGGAAGTGAAAAAAGAAATCTTTGGTCAGATAAATAATTTACGACGGGTGCCGGTTTTCTGACTATAAATTAACAGGTTATGTAAAAAAAAAAAATTACCTCAGGTTTTAGAGCAGCCATAAATTGTTCTCTGCGGTTGACCTTTGCACATTTGCACAAGTAAAAATGAGCACTGTTGACGTTTCCATTGCTCATCAGCCATCGAGCAGACTCCGGGAGCCACCTGTGAGTTTGCAAATGCTGATTTGTGTTTTAACTCTTCAGCATGCTTGCAAAATAGCCTTGTAAAAAAACAATGGACAGAAAATTTCATTTTATTTTTCTTACCTCCAAACAATCATTGCAAGTAACATTGGAGTAGTTGCTGCGGCTGTCAGGTACCTCCAGTCAGGCAAAGAATAAGCAACAAGAGCGAGCAGAGCGCCACTGAGACTCCAATCCAGACTCATGAAAATACTCATTGCTGGTCGATGCTTGATGTCCACCCATTCGATACCTATGATGATCAATGAATATCAAAATGAATCACATGAATGACGATTATAATATGTTTTTTTAAATATCAAAATAAAATGAAGTCAAATACAGATGGGAAGTTTAGGTGCTTGTATACATGCTTGTATGTGTTGATTTTCACCAAACATGTTGGAAAGCAATTTTTGACATTCTGTATACTAGATGTGAGTGCTGACAATAAAAATCCTTTAAGCATCTCCATGTTTATTGTGTGTATGTGTTGAGGCATTTAGCAGAAGAATGAATGTCTTCACTGTGTCTTAGTCTGATCAGATTCAAAATGCATTTTCACCACTGAGGCCTTTGTTATTAAAGATGTCCACTGGAGGACATTTAAAACTCACAATTGACAACAGTAATTATACTGACTCCAGCAGCTCCAAATCCAGTGAAGAACCTCATCACAGCAAACATGGTGAAGTTATATGACATAGCACTTGCAAATCCAAAGACGGCAGTTGTGACATAGGAAAGCAGTAAGATCCTTTTCCTGCCGAACCTGCGAGGCAAAAAGATCAACTGTTTTGACAAATATTGGTATCTACTATAGAATTTGCATACAAAGTGTGCTGTGTACAGAAGGATTAGTTGTACTGTGTATATACAGTCACTGACACATTTGTCTGCTCACTGTTGACTTTTCAAATCACATTGTTTCCATATCATATTGTTGGACCCTGCATGTTTTGAGCAAAGTGAAAAAATGAACCTTCTGAGCTATACCCTCTGGCCTGCCTGCAGCTCAGACTCTCCAAACAATAAATGACAATATATGACAAGACAACTTTTTCATCTACTTAAACGTTTCATATGTGTGTTACTTTGGTAATTTGTTTATTATGAAATTAAAGTGATATATACATGGGCATCGCTTCAAAAAACAATATAATAGTAAGAATGCATAGTCATCGTTTTTTTTTTTTTTAAATAGTGAAATGTGCTTAATTTATTGATCCAACTGATTACCTGTCACTGAGATAGCCAAATACTGCTGATCCAAGCATGACGCCCATGAAGAAGATTGTTACTGTGGCTCTGTTAATGCTTTTTTTGTCACAAACCAGATCCCACTGTGAAAGATGTATAGAATGAAAACATGAAAGATTCTGTCTAATGACTTATAGGAAACGTTTATAAAACTCACCTCTGTGACCAAAGTAGACTTGAAGGTTGTGTTATCGTACACCCATCCATTCTGGCACGCCACTGTCGGCAGCCTGGTAACGTTGGAGGAGTTGAGCAGCAGATGATACTGAGGTTCAGCAAACATCTGACAGGAGTTCAGAGTCCCGTCCTCCTGAAATGGAATACTAACAACGAGCCTTTCCAACGGAGTTAAATCCCTAAATTCACTTCCGTCATCTAGACCACTGGTGTTGCAGTGGTGCGAGGGAATATAACCAATGAAATTATTGAGCAGAAAATGAAATGGCAAAACCACCCGTGGAATTACCATCAAAAAGAACATCTGAAACTGGAATCTTCCAAAGCCACCCACTTCATCCAAAACATCGTCAAATTTCATTGTGATCTAAAGCGATGCACAATTTGGACTGAAGTTTCTGGAAATAATACAAGTTTCACATTGCTCCCTGGATGTTGGAGCCACCAGCCCTTTGGTTACTGATCAATAAACGATCACCTATGAAGATGTGTGACAATAGCCAAAGCTTGGCGAGCCATCACCTGGTGCACAGGGTACAGTAACATATTTTTCACAATAAATCATTTGCTAAGAAGAGATTCAACATTGCTCACCAGCACTATTGTCTGCATTGATCTTTTTTTCCATCAACAGTGGAGCCACCAGCATATATGACAATAGTACAAATGTGAAAAATGAATGAGGTTTATTGATCTCTGAGATTTAAGTTAACGTGCATGAATGACAGGTTTTTTTTTTTGGTTCATCATTGTTATTAGCACAGACATCGGCCGATGCAGGTTAAAAAACTACCATGTAACATGCTTGTGCATGCCTGTAATTTGGCCTTCGCAGAGAGAAAATATTTCAGGGAATTGTAAGGGTATGTTACCAACAGTCACTGTGAAACGATATTTTTCCATGCTTTTTCAAACCAGGGTTTCATAATCAGGCCCATGTACTGGCATCCTGTCAACGAGAACACATGTAGTTGATCTATTTACTGTAAAGCAATGTTTTAATGTGTATTTGTCATGAATATAATTTAAAGAGCCTATTGTAAATCCATGAGGAAAAAAAATTAATGTGATATTTTTGCATAAAGCAGTTGTTTTCTGTCCTCAGAAGTATTAATTAAACTGTAAAAACTCAAATAAAATGTAATATCTGCATTTCCACCATGTGCACATCGTAAATCAGCCTAACTATCAAATGCTTTTTAAGAGTAAGGCCATTGTGTCAGTTTGCTGCAGCTGCATGATGCCAAGTGAGCCGTGTCCGAAAGAGGTTGGGGGCAGGAACTTCATCATTTAAATAAAGGAGCATACATGAATGAACATATCACTTGATCAAGTAGCTCGGATCCCCGAACATCTGCAGTTTAGAGCAAGTGCTTGTATTCTCTTTTATTCAGCATCCACAGAAACAGCCTGGATGTGACGTCTGCAATGCCAGGGATCAAGTGACTGAAGTAATTTTGGACCCTACTTTTGACTATTGCAGTCGCTTCAGGGACGATCAGGGTGAGTAACATATGTTGTTTTTCATTGATAACAGTAATTATTCTATGATTCATTCATCTTTACTGGTATAAGTTTTCACACATCGAATGTATCTGCTAAATTTGAAGCACACATTTGAATGTCAACAAAGAAGTGGCCTGTTATACATGTTTATCATACAGTCTCTCAACTAATGTAAGTCATCCTCACTTACTCTAAAGGCAATATGTGTAATTGTAAGCCGTTGCTTTTATTACCGTTATTGTGATAAATCCATGTATTTGTATACAATATATCAGAGTCTGTGCTTCTAAATCATACACTGATGTGAAATTTATCTTAGTAGTAGTAACTATTCATGTGAACATTTTTTAAGACATGTTTGTGAAGAGGCCTCTCCTTAGACATAGAAATGAGACTAATTATGTGATAAAATGGAAACATCTAATCTGTTTGAGCTCAGTCCTCAAAGGGGTCATGGCTCGGAGCAAAAGTTCACTCATTCGTTAAGACTGCTGACTCTGTTTCCATGGCAATGAGCAAAAACACTGAACTTCATGCCTTAATAGGAAACAGAGATTCATGCTGCACCAAAAGTAGACTTAATGATGAGGGGGACCTAAAATAAAGGGGAGCCAAGTGTGAAGAGAAGACCTGGCACAGGATACACTGTTCAAGAGTCTACACCTTTGAGCAATCATGGAGCTGAGTGTGTCACTGGAGATGTGTAAAAGGAAAGTTTCTGTTTCGGCTTGATTTCCGGTCCAATTAAATTTCATTCTTACAGAGAAACATAGAGAGAGAGAGAAACATATTATCATTAAGTTAAATAACAGTATCCCAGTGGCAATTTTCTGACATAAACGTATTAGATGGTGGGTGCACTAGTTGTTAGCACTGTCCACACTGGGTTTGAACAGGCCCTCTCAGGTCTTTAGGGGCTCCAGCTACCACCCACTGACAAAATGATCTAGTAAAGTGAACTGGAGACGTGAAATTTTCTGTTTGTGTGTAACTGTGAATGGATGCCTCTCCAAGTCAGTTCTGCAATAGACTGGATTGCAGTATATTTAAGTAGTAACTGGTCATTGTGAGCTGGCATGTTACTGATATATATTAACAAATATTATGTATCGTAACTAATGCTGGTGGCATTCGCTTAAAAATAATTTGACTGTATGAAGGTCAAAGGTGATTATCATGTCCAAAGCCTTTATGCAATAGTGAACACAGCAACTGTCTTCAAAACAGTGCACAAATATGGCACCAAGGTTAGTTTCTTCCTTTGTAGTAGCAATTACATTTCTTGTGGTTTTGTCACATGAAAAACAATAAGCTGAACCTATTAGCGATGTTACCTTAAAATATCTTAAAAATGGAATCTTATTTATCAATGACATCGCAGTGATTTCATTATAAATTTCAGTGCAAAATATTTAAGCAATCTGATGATAAATTAAAGGAAGCCATTGATATTTCAAAACCAGTTGTCCTGCAGAAGATTGCTGACCTGATGAGGCTGAAATGAAAGAATTTGATGAAAAATGTTGCAGCATGTTGATCATTTCCCAAGCTCTCCTCTACTGCCACCTCCAGGCCACAGGATATAAATACACATTCTTTCATTCGGAACGTTCAGATTTTTTTCTAGTGTTACCCTCTCAATCGATACATCTGCATAAAATTTTCTTACATGTGTGATGCACATTGTGAAATTTTTAATGTCTAAAAGCATGCATACATTACAGTCCCTTAGTCTAGAAAGGTCACAAGGTGCAGGGTGCTAAACATCTTAAATTAGATTTATCATTTCTTCACCAATCAGTTAACATATAACTACAATACTTAGAATACTTCTAAGTTTAGTATTTCTACTAAATAGATACTTGATCAGATCTAAAAATGTTCAATGCTATTTTGCAGGGAATCGTTTACAGGAGAGAGACATTTCTAGAATCTACATAGACATAGTTCTT
>CAAKHB010002165.1:34002-47809 GCA_901007665.1 Aeoliscus strigatus
ATGTGTGATGCACATTGTGAAATTTTTAATGTCTAAAAGCATGCATACATTACAGTCCTTTAGTCTAGAATGGTCACAAGGTGCAGGGTGCTAAACATCTTAAATTAGATTTATCATTTCTTCACCAATCAGTTAACATATAACTTTAGAAAATGTTACAGTGTCAATAGAAGCTACAATACTTAGAATACTTCTAAGTTTAGTATTTCTACTAAATAGATACTTGATCAGATCTAAAAATGTTCAATGCTATTTTGCAGGGAATCGTTTACAGGAGAGAGACATTTCTAGAATCTACATAGACATAGTTCTTAAATGGAAATACTAACAGCCTTGGCAGCACTGATACTTTGCAGAGATAGATTAGAGCAACAGTGCATAAGAAACCTCATTGTTTAAACAGGAGTTCGGAAAACAGCCACCTAATTTGTTTTGCTTACACTGTTGGATGTGGAGCCTGTTTCCCCCATGATATTACATACCATTCCATCTAGAGCAATGGCAGTCCTGATGAAACTGCCAAAGCAAAACTGCATTGCCTATTGGGGATAGGAATCATTTGAACAATGCCTTTGCAGTTAGTCATGTCTCAAAATTCACAAATCCTGATCTTAACTCAAATGTCACTAAAATGTTACTTTTCCTGCAAGATTTGTGTTTGTTTTTGTACTATATTTTACACTGGAACCGTCCAGCTAAAGGTCAGAGGATTTATTCTTATAATCTGTCTTTTTACCTTAATAGTATTGTCGTTGCAGCTGTAACATGATAATTTCCCTCACAGGATTAATAAAGTAACTATCTAATCTAATCTCATAACATGGATTTATTGTTTGCCATTATTATTCTATTCCATCAGCAAATTAATCTGTTTGTCTCTGCCTTCACATAAAGGTATCTGGTGACACTCAGGAGACTGTATAAGTCCATTAAATATGGAACCAGAAGCCAAAGTCCCAGAAAACCCAATTCCTTGGTCATTTTCAGATGACTCTCAAGAACTTTGCATATCAGAGTGTTTGGAAGAGTCCTACAATGAAGATGATTTTAGTGATCCAGAATACCTCTTAGATCCACAACCTACTCATCATATTCAACAGTCTGACTTTAAATCAGAAGACTGGGAATCCACCGTGGAGCAACGGTCTGTGTCTGAAGTAAGTAAAAGTCAAGAAGATGCTCTATATAATGAAGAGGAGGAAAACTACCTGAGTGAATCAAGAGAGTCAAAGTCTCCCCACAGCCAAACCTCACAAACATCCTTGTCATCACACCCGGAGCACCCTAACCCTGAATCTTACACTGACCCAGTAGAACGGGTTCACTGTCAGTCATCTTCCCCCTCTGTTGACTGGGCTGCTGATATGACCCTGGCCTTGACCCTGACCCCAGAACAGCCCCTGGGAACCAGTGATAGTCAGGATCCTGGGACTGGGAACAGCAGTGTTGAATCTTCAGAGGAAGGAGGGAGTACTGAAGCACCTCCTGCTTCTGTCTTCTTTGGAATTTCAAATGAGGTTGCTGAGCAGGCTGAGAGGAGGAACTCAAACTCTGACATAGATCTGTGCAGACGGGAGAGGCACAGGGCAAGGTGCACACGTAAGTACAGTATCTATCCTCTAACCTCACTTGTTATATTCCTATGAAAAATACAGAGCTAGTCACAGTATGACTAGCACAGTATGAAACAACTGTTTACATCTAAATTTAAAATATGTAGGATTGATCAATGGGTGACATTAGCACCTATTTGTCCAGAAAATAAATGTAGATAATAGTTTTTCATTGAATTAGAGGGTGAGTTTGTGGTATATGAGTATATGAAATTAATCAATACTTCTACAAAACACTCGATGGCTGATTGTTATTTTCAAGCTGTAATGTGGTGTCTATTTAAGGAGGGACTTGCAGAGAATAGTCCCATGGCTTTAATAGTGAGAACAGGATAAGAATAAAATATGACCATATGATGAGGTAGGCAGAAACCAATTTGACAGACACCAGCATGTGTCACCCTGGCCTGTCACTTGATCCCTTTTCCAATCATAGGACTGCAATGGAAAGTGAGCTCCACACTTTCCTTGCCTCATGGAAGCCTTCTAACTTAGCTGTAAGTAAATATGATGCTTTTATTAGCTTTGGAAGGGGCAGTTTTAACATTTTCCTGTGATCAGTAGTCAGAATTACAGAAGTTTTGATTGGAGCTAGTTGGTTTCATGATGACATTTGGATGAGATAATACCATTGTAATGACTTCCATTATTAATCTTCTATCTATTACTGACAATGAATTAATGCAGTATATGCTTAAACTTGGCCACTCCCATGTACACATGAAACAAACTAATAAGTTAAGATTTTTCATGACCAACCTGACTTTTTTGAAGCTCACCTTCCTTTCTCTTTTTCTTCTTTTTGTCTTAGGGCTCAGTTACAAAGAGAGCCAATCAGAAAGACACATAAAGGAGACCAAGTTCAAATGTAAGCGAATTGCTCGGCTTCTAACTGATGCACCCAACCCTCAAAATAAGGGAGCCTTGCTATTTAAAAAGCGCCGCCAAAGGGTCAAGAAGTACACGCTTGTGAGTTACGGGACTGGTGATAACAAGACTGACACTGAAGACCAAACTGAAGAGGAAGCTGAGGAAGTCAGAACAGCTGGGAATAACTTTGTTGCAACAAGTGATTCTGAGTTAGAAGAAGAAAATTCCGTATTTAACCAGCAGCTCAATTTAAGTCTGAATTGGAGAAGAGTTCGAGAAATGGAGGCCCTACCAGAGACAAAAGGGAAGGGAGTTCTGATGTTCACCCAGCGACGCAAACGTATGGATGAAATTTTGACAGAGCAGGATGAACTCAAAGGTAAAGGATTACCCACGGAAGGATTTACTGAACCCACTGAGGGACACCATGTTCATGACATGAAGGAAATGTATTTGCATACTGATCAGGGTGACCACATGGATGCAAATACTCAACAGATGAACACCCTATTCAATGTGCCAAAAGCCTTGGTGCCAAACAGAACAGCGAAGCCCTTCCTAGGATTCCAATTTCATAGCACAGCACCTGTGATGACCGTTGGCTTTGTGCCAGTGACAAAGAAGCCTGAACCAAGATTCAAAGTACCCGTTCCTATAAACACTAGCCCACAGGTTTGGTCCCCAACTGGAGATATCATAGCATCAAGAGATGAGCGAATATCTGTGCCAGCAATAAAGACAGGCATCCTTCCTGAGTCAAAACGCAAAGGCACCAAACAGCAAGCATCGCTGAAGCCAGAAACACATCACTCCCTTCAAAATAAAGGAGAAAGGAGATCCTATATTGAGTCGGAGGAAGACTGTTTTAGTCTAGGTGCTGAAGCTTGTAACTTCATGCAACCTAAAGCAACCAAACTCAAGAATCCCCCTCCAGTTGCCCCAAAGCCTGCCATCAACCCGCAATACCCACTTTGGACGAGCAGTCCTTCTGGTGAGCCCTATATTCAACCAAGAAGTCAAGGTTTGCAACACTCTCGTTGTCCTGTGGAGCCTCAAAGTCAGCATTACTCAGAACAGCAAGATTGGGCTCGGCCTCAAGAGACGACCAACCGCTGGGCACCAGATCAAGCTCAGACAACACTGCAAACACATGACAACTCCTCATCCCAGCTTGTTCAGACAAACACAAATAGCTGGAGTCAACGGTTGCCAAGATCCCCTGTAAGTATGCAGACCTGCAGTCCTACTTACAGCCCACATCATCCACCATCACCCACAAGGAATAAGTCAAACAGTGCTCAAAACTCAGTTGCCTCTTGTCCACCACAAGCAGGGAAATCATACGGGAATACCTTCAAAGCGTTACAATCAACCTCAAAGAAGCCATTTCCAGACAAAGTTGGAAGTCAGGCTGGTGATGGTCAAACCATGTCAGGAAAAGGTGCAGGATTGTTTGCAAAAAGACAGTCCAGAGTGGAGAAGTTTGTGATTGGTATTGAAAAAGGGAACATGAAGAAAACAAGATCCCCCTCCCCCACAGCATCACTACCTAACTCCTGGAGGTATTCCCCGAATATTCGTGCTCCACCTCCTATGTCATACAATCCCCTTCTTTCCCCCTTCTACCCTCCATCAGCAGCAAAACACGCCCCCTCCTCAAGCTCCAAAACCAATTCAAAGACCAAAGAGAAACCCAAATCAGCACCAAAGCACCTCAGTGCTCTGGATATTATGAAGCACCAGCCTTATCAATTGAACTCATCACTATTCAAGTATGATGTAGTCTCAGAGGCCAAAGGCCCTAGCCCCAAACCAGCTCCACCATCAAAGTTTGAGGCTACCAAACGCCTTAAACATAGATTTAATCCATGTCATCTTTCTTGTAATGTCTCTGAGCTTGATTCTGATTGCAAGTCAGAAGCTTCTGCTAAGTCCTCTGGATTGGTAAGTACTCAAAATTCTTGTGGGCAGCAAAACCAAACCAGCAAACCAGCTGAGTCTCTTGCAATTCACAAGCACTTGGATGAAAAGCACACTGCCGCACCTGCTGTCCATCATGTAACCACAAAGCCAGCGTCAAGCATTCAAGCTGTAAGCAGGTTTGCCCAGCAGTCATCTACTGATGACAGCATAGCTTCAGCTTTTTCTCCTGCATCCCTTATTGCTAGAGGTGCATGTCAGATGGCTCCTCGGCCAAAGTTCTCTGCTAAGAAGCCTTTAGTGATGACCAAACAGTGGAGGCCTGTTGCTATTATGAATTAGATTTAATACTTAATAGGGTTAGGCTTTGGTGGGGGAATCAAAACCCAGACGATGAAACAGTTACATCTCAGCCACATTTGAAATATTGTACTTACCAGATGATTTCTAGAGAGGCTTTTGCACCGTCTGAATGTAGTGTGTATCCAAATATAGTAGAACACGCCGTTACTCTGATACATTGAACTAAATATGTCATATACCAAAAAAAAAGTACAATTATTAAACAAAAAGCAACATATCATCTTCCTTGCATGTGTGTTTCAAAGAGGAGAAGTGAGACTAAACCAGGCTGATTAACTCTCAGGAAGTGCTTATTCACGTGCAAGAATGAAAAGTCTCTCAACTGAGTTAATTTAGGATTAAGGTTTTCTGCATCATCTGAAATATTATAAACAATAAAATGGTGTATTACGTTTATATAAGATATATAAATACACTGCATTATTATGTCCTCTAAGAGTATCTCACCCAGTTATATTTATAGAATGATCAGAATGTTTGGGGAGAAACTGTAAATGCACTTATTTTTGGATGCATACTAATTGAAATTCCTTCAGTCTCATTCCAAACTTTAATAACATCAAAACAGTTAATTTACATGAATTGAACTCGTTGTGATAATTTAACCCTGATTACTTTAAGTGTTTTGTACGTAGGTTTATTTTCTGCAAATGTCAGTTATGGCCAGTTTAGTCAAGTTAGTCAGTTAAGTCATGAGACACTGTGTATGTTCTATGTTAAGCACTAGAGTCTTGACTATTCATGTGTTGATTTACAACAAAAATAGTAACTTGGAATTAAAATATGAAACAACTATCTTCTTTTTGTATTTCTCTCTCTGATCTTTCATTATTTATTGCACATCTTGAACCTGAGCACGATCATGCGATTAAACATCTCTTTCCTCCTGTTTCTTCTCTGTGTCGTGAGCGTCTGTTTTCCTCGCCTTGAACGGCTCTATCACATCTTTTGAATTTCCACATTCATTTTTCTCACTGTTGTGCACTAAATTGCTTTCACTTTTCTACACAAAATATTACATGTAGTACCTTTATCAATATCAATGTTCAATACGATTTCAATTCATTTTTCAGTCTGTAAATTATATTACTTTAGGTCAATACTATTATTGATCCGTATGACCTCCTCACATTCAACTTAACTGAACTAATCACGTCCTGTTTTTTAAGCTCGAACCATTAGTTCAGTTTTAGAGTTAGATGTCAAAAGTACAATGAATGTGATAATGTACTAGTTACACAGAGCAGCTTATCTATTGTATTTTTTTTTCTAATGACTGCAGACAGAAAGTCCTGATTAACTATTACCAAGAAGTTATCCCCATAAGGTGAAAACCATAACACGAAGAAATGATGTTAGTTAGTTTGGTTTTAGGCTGGATTTTCCCTTTGTAAAGCTCAAAGACAAAAATGTTAGATTAGATCATTTTAATGGATTTTATGTAGTTAGGCTACTGAAACAATGGCAGGTAAGTTTGGAAATCTTATTATCAGTAGTTATTATGTATATTCAGATTCGTATGCTAAAAGCAAGTAGAACTCAATAACTCATCTTTAGATCACTCCAACTCGTTATTTGTTAAGAAACCTTTAATTTAGAAAACAATGCTGGAATTATATACAATAAAACTGTCATATATTTAAGTAATATAATATGTAGTGTAACCAAGGGGTGGCAGCATAGTCTCTACTCTCTTAGTGCTCTCACACTAAAGATCTGCTCTTTGTTCAGGGATTTGTTCGAAGCCGCTCTATGAGCCTGCCCAGGAGGCTGAATTCTGTGTCCTCTCCTGGACTTTTGGCACATGAGAGAACACCCCGAAACCAGCCCACTTATTCATCAGCGCAGAGGCTAATGTCCTTTCAAGAATCAACACACAAGCCACCAACTCCCTGGGAGGCAGCATCCAGAAGCCCCATTGGTTCAGTGGAAGAGGCCTTTCTGTTCCAGAGCCTCCCGTCATCTGTTGCTTCTAACATCAAAGCTGCAGGACATCGCAGATCTCTTCCTGAGCCTCCAGACGAATGGAAGCGTAGGGTGTCTCTTGATCCGACACCTCGCAGTAAGGGTTATTGTCATGCGATCCCGGCTTTTCAGGCAACGTCCACCAGGAGGACATTTTCTCTTGAGAAAGCCATCATCTATGGGCCTCCCTTCAGGGCTGCACAACCACTGAGGCCAGCTAGCACAGCCAGGATTGGGTACCTGGGACAAGGCAGCACTCCGACAAAGTATTCCCCACTCTACAGTGCAGTGCAGAGAAGTTAATTCATCAATGAGCATCACCTTCAAAGAAATACAGTATAATATATACTCAAGATTATAACAATAACAATATAACAATACATGACAAGATATTATTATTCTTGCGTAATGTCCAGAAAAAAAAATGAATTTATGGAGAGTTTTTGGCCAAAAATTAATGATATGATGCTGCCGTCGGACATGATGTAAAACTGCAGCTATTGTGATGTTGATTTGATCCTATTGAACAAAGCAAAATTCGGTTCTTACTTGCAGAATCATAATAATTTAATAATTGAAAGTTTCATTTGGGACAGAGGACGAGATAATTGTTGCAGACGGGCATGAAGAAAAGGTTCAGCAAAGTTATATACAAGGTCATATGAAAGTGCAACAGGTATATGATATTACAGAAGATCAATACCGTATAATTTTGACTGACTAATTTGGATGTTGCATGGTATTACACAGAAATGTTCATCTATATTTGATGTTTAAATTCACAAAAAGTATGCAGTCACTCCTTCCAGGTAACACTACGCTAATTCTGAATATCTAAAGAGAATTGTAGAAGTTACTTGAATTATTAATTGCCTCTATATAACTGGGAATTGCATGTATGATTGAGGAATGAATCTACTGACTATCAAAGCTACTATACAGTGGAAGTCATTATTATCATTATTGTTGTTGGAACACAGGCCACAATCCCACCTTTTATCGTTCATTTTCATAGATGTTTTGAAAATGTATTTTTCCGTGTTTACTTTTTTGCACCTCTAAACACAAATTAAACATATAAACAGGGCTCCATTGTCTTATCGTCTTTGTATGTATTTGGTGCATGTTATATTGCATGCGTATATTATGTGTAGATAAACATAATTATTTGTTGACTTTGAAGAAGCAATCAATGTGTAAATGACAAGACCACATGCATTAACCATCCCCCTATATCTGTATATCATTATCCAAAGTTGGTAATCACTAATAATAACAATAATTTCACTCAGTTTGGAGTACACAAGTCACAGCTGTGTGAAGTATAAATATCATATTGAACTTTCCTCCCACGAGGTTAAACTCCCTGAGACATATTGACTTTTAAGCATTAGAAAGAAGGAAATGACATCTAGAAGGGTATCCTGGCCGCAAGGAACGTCTGCTGGATATGTGTCTTGTCCATCCTCTCCTCGCTCATTCTCATCGTTAGCAATCCATGCCCCATGGCGTTTGAGAGTGGTTTTGAGTGTTTGGCAGGTTAAATTTAGCCTATTGATGTAAGCGGCATTCCATTTACAACAGACACAGAGACACAGGCGCAGTTTGGCTCTAGTGTCCAGGAGTGTGAAGATCAGGGAAGATCAAACTACATAGACTGTAGGTTGACCCCTGAGCCTCCACCGCAAGGATCCAGGTTGGACACACGGAACACCATCACAGGTATGAGCGAGGCTCGTCACAATGTGCATTGTGTATATTGGCAGTTTAATTGTGTGTTACATTAGAATCATGACCAGGTTGCTGTGTTACAATAATATTGATTTTAAATTATGACAGCCTCTTGTTTGATATGCTATATTTGAAAAAATCTAAATTTATGATAAGATCGCGTAAGCATTTTGCACTGAAGTCTATAATGAACTACAAATCACTGCAATGTCATTGATAAGTAAGATTTCGTTTTTAAGATTTTTTTAAGGAAATATATTTTGATAATAGGTTCAGCTTATTGTTTTACAATCGACAAAACCACAAGGAATGTAATTGCTACTACAACTGAGGAAACTGATCTTGATGCCATATTTGTGTACTGATTTAAAGACAGCTGCTGTGTTCACTAATGCATAAAGGCTTTGGACATGATAGTCACCCTTGACCTTCATACAGTCAAATTATTTTTAGGCGAATGCCACCAGCATTAGTTCAGATACTTGAAAATGTATCCTGTTTGAATTACAGATTTAAGGATGACATGTGCGTTACCATCTTAAGTATAATGGGGCCTTAGGATTATGCAATACCTTGTAATTGGCGATAAGCTTACATAAAAATCATTCTGTGCAACCTTATTGCGACTGTCCAGATGGACTTGGTATTATTTTTAATTCAGTATTGATAGTAATGAAGAATTACACATTTTTCTGAAAATTGATTAAGGATGATTTGATACTTGAAAATCATGTACATTGAAAATCCTCATTCAAAATCAAACTTTTCAAGTTAAGCGTTATTCCCTCAAGAACTGTGACCTTATGAGGTTGTGACGCAAAGCAACTCCACGTGTCCTGTGTGTGTTTCCAGGATCCTCACCAGCCTTGCCAAAGCACATCATGTCACAATTCTGTACAATGCCAGCAGGAGACAGGAAGAAGGCTGCAGCAGCTATTTGTCGGGAGGTCCACAGTACCAATGGTATGATGTGGAGCCGAGGCTCAGCAGACATGCTGTATGCAAGAAAATATTCATTGCGCTCTAAGTTCAAAATGTCAGGGCTGCTCTCCAGCTCCTGCCGTAAATACAGCGACTAAATCTTTGTCTTTGTCCTTTTCAAAGGTCTATTTCTGGGTGGGTAGGCGGGTGGAACACTGGAGGGAAGTTGTTCGGGCCAACTATGTAGTTGTTTGGACGGTCTGTGACAGCTGCGGCACATTCTCTCCCTCCTGTAGTATGAACAAACATTATGTGCATTCAAAGTAAAATTCTCCAGTCCCGTGTCACATGACAGGATTTGTAACAGGGACTGTTTGTCTCCACACAATTAATATATTCAATGAAATTATTTTTTTTTGAGATTCAATTTGATTCATCACACTGAATATCACAATAATACATGTTTTTTTTTTTTTGCAGGGGATGTCATGGATCTCGGAAAGAAGCTTAGCACTCCTAAAGACATTATGCTTGAAGAGTTATCGTTGCTTTCCAACAGAGGTTCCCGGCTTTTCAAAATGCGCCAGAGAAGATCGGAAAAATACACATTTGAAAGTATACAAAATGAGGCAAATATGCATCTAAATGTGAGTCTGCGACAGCATGTGATGTGATGAAGGTTTCAGCTCCATTCTGATTTTATTGTTGTGTGTATCAGAACATGTGCTTTAGAGAACATCTTATGTCACATGGATGATAACGGACACATTTGACACGTGCCTGTTATCCTGAAGCACTTAACTGAGGAATTTATCAGAGTTTATCAGTGTCTGTTGATGTGTGTGTGTGTGTGTGTGTTAAAAGACAAAAACTGGTGTATAGAAGTTTGGACACTCAAATGTTTTTTGTTATTTTTTTGTCTGTTTTCAGAATGACATTGTGGGTGAAAATACACACTCAGTTGAAATTAAAGTGGACCCACCAGCCAGTGACAATACTGCTAATCCAGACAACGCAGTTCCAGGTACTCATGATCTTCAGTATGTGAGTGCAGTAGGGTTAAGACCATTATCTAAATATCTATCTATATCTATCTAAACATGTTCATAAATGGATGAAAAAAATAAGAATTATTAATTAATTAATTTCTCAATTTTATCATTCTCTACAGTCAGAAAAACTAAAACTGCACATGTACAGGACCTAAAGTAAGCGTTCTGAGTTAGATTATAGCTTCACAAGAGTCTCAATACAAATAATAGCGTCTCATGTCGACATACTATATGATGAGCGCACACTACAAGTATGTGCTATTATAAGCACTACGACCATGATGATGGATATATCAGTCTGCCTGGGTCAAGTGTTCTTATCCACTCTAAATCTTTACTGCACACTTAACAGTGTTGGGATATGAGACACATTACATCATAGTATTGTTTGATCTGCATGTGCCTCTTTGTTTTAATTTGTCTTTTGATAGATATGACTGCTGAGAGGGTAAACGCCTCTGCTATGCACAAATCCTACCATTCACCATGGGAGGAGGCAATCCTCACTGACCCCGACCTCGCTGAAACTCTCAAACTGAGAATGCCCGCACTGGACCCACGACCAGAGCTTCCTGAGTACAAATGTTTTAACCGGTGAGAAATATTAAGTGCATTTGATTTGCGCAAAATAGAATCATTTTTAAGATTATGATATGATAAATATTACAGAGTTGCCACTCCATTTGGTGGCTTTGATAAAGCTCCCAGGGGAATCACATTCAAGCTTCCAGAGATTGACCTAAGCCCGCCCAGATACCCGGAGCTCCAGGAGCAAGGAATGAAGCGGCCCACCTTCAACAGAACAGCCCAGGGGTGGATAACTGAGGGCACCCACCTGATCCTCCCCACGGTCGTCCTGGAGCCCCTTTCTGTCCCAGAGTCTGATGACCTGTAGATCAGCAGTCGCCAACACTGTGCCTGTGGGTGCCTTGTCTAAAAATAGAATAAGTCTCCACAGAGTTTTTGGTCTTTTTTTCCCCCAATAAACAACACATATATGAAAAAAATAAGTTTACCTTCTGTAACATAGGCATCATGGTGCACTAAGGTTTCCCCAGTTGTCAAAAATATTACACCGCTCACCACCAGATGATCCATCCAGTGATTTGTTCAAAAACCTGACAGATTGGGTTGATTTGTGACATATAATATGCACAAATATGTGTTGTGTACAAAAACATCATATATGTCATGACTACATGTGGGCATTGACGACATTAACTGAGAAACAATTGATGATGCTGTTTAAAATCCCCTTTTTTGTATGACTGGTAAACCATTAAAAGTGACTGTGTGGATGTTTCAAACACAAGTGGCACATTGTTTGTTGTCCTCCAAGGAGCTTTCTGTCAGACACAGTGTGGCGTCCCCCGCTCTAAAGCATTAACAGCACACAACTGGTAAAGCTGTAAAAAGTTATTTATGTTTCAACTTGACGACATGAGTATACGATGTTAATCGATGAGGGCGTGGAACTTCGTTACATACTCAACAAATTGCTGACAAATTTTCAAAACAAAATATCAAAATGTTCAGATTTTATGTTCCTTAGATACATATTGTATCTTCAGATACAAATGTTGTTTTATTGTATTGTTTTAATGTATGCCAAAGTTATAATATGAGGACTTACTGCAGAGGCAGCAGGACCGTCAGCTGCACTTCAACCCTGTGTGAAATCAGGAATCTGAGAGTATGTGGGAAATACAACATTTACCAACGTGCAATACTTTTTGTAGATTTATGTACCAGCAACGAATGCAACCAGATCCATACTCTGATCAGATACTCTGCAGATCAGATCTACAAGTATCAAAATGATAATAATATACTGTACTACTTCATTTATCTGGATGTTGTTTATAATGATATGATATCTCATCATTTCATTTTTGTTTCATCAAAGAAGCATTTTATTTAAACCAACAGTGACGATGAGGAGCCTGAGGTTAAAATGGACAATTCATAAACTAAAAATATTTCACAACATGATTCTGTTTGACATGAACCAAATGATTTTAATTTTCTCCTGTGCTTTGAATGTATTTCATATTATGTATATGGTTTATTTGCTCCACCAACACATGACATGCATTTTATTGTGTAATTGTACATTTTAACATATGAGGATCATACAGTTTACAAACTTTGCCTTTTACATGGCTGGATGAGGACACATGCCAGGATTAAACTCACGGCCGGTGGGAACTCACGAGCAGACATTGGACAACTCATTCACTCACCAAGACCTACGAACTGGAGAGTGTTTGCTTTTCATTCAGAGAGGTGATGAATACGTTTTGAATAATTCCATCCAATGATTTGTTTCCTACTTCGGCTACATTACTGTACTGACACTGACGACATGACATGACTGAAGACAGTCAAAGTGCATTTTCCAGTTTTGCACACACCCTCCCCTAAATATGATAAATATTAGTTGATCAAATAATTAAAAATCAAATTTTAGCATCCTAACAGCAGCTACAGTTGTGGACATTTTGTCAAATCTCAACCCGGGGACTTATACTGGCCTGCTGTCATCTGACACAAATTTGAGCATTTTTTTCTTCATTTTTTTTGTCAAACTACTAATGCTCAGGGCTTAAGTGGGTTGACATAAATGTTAGCATTTTTTTTCTTCACTTTTTTGATCAACGTTCTAACCTCAAACAGGGATCCAAACAATGGATTCAGTACAATTTATACAAATATGATTTGGAGTCACATTTGCATTTCATTGATTTGTTTATGCCTGGCACAGTCTTGCGTGTGATTTTTGCTGACTCTGGCTCATGAATGCCATCAGTCTGCAGTTAAACCTGCTCAGCGCTGCAGGCTTTCCCCTGCCAGGCCCTCCATCTGCCCTCATTATGTGAGTCTGCGTCTGTTTACATATTTTGGTGTTTCTGTTTAAATACCTTTGTAGAGTTGTTATCCATGTCAGCCTAACACGGATACAAGAGGAAACGTGTGTTGACCAATGCAAACGTGGTATTATTTCACTTTTGATCGTGGCAGCGGCATCCTGCCCCGGTATCTGACTTAAGTGAGACTTGTTACAAGGACCAGTCCGGGTTTAGTTGATGCATGATTATGAAACCAGTGCAGTCATGTGATGTCTCCTCTCATCATCATCACGACAAGTTGGAAGCCTGACCTTCCGCCAGCACACAGTTTTGCCATGCAGAAAAGAAGATTGCTACATAGCAGCAGTGCATTTGAGGCAACACTAGGGGCGGAGTTTGACCTCTCCAAGTCCCCAAACATCACTAATCCACGTAGGACATTCTGGCACAAATCATCACTGGCCCCGTTTGTCCGGAAAAGGGAGGAATTTTCACGGAAATAGAGATCTGGCAACAAACGGTG
>CAAKHB010002165.1:47829-95046 GCA_901007665.1 Aeoliscus strigatus
GGGATTGGGAATGCTGCACTATGACAGCTAGTGCGTTACACGCGTCTATTTGGATCCGCAGTGATTCCTCGGTTTGATTTTGGGACCGACTAACCGGCCGGGGATCGGTTGGATTTCGCGCTGACAGCTGGAGGCGAACGGTCCAGTCTGCGCCGGAAGGTGAGTCGGTTTGTTTTGCCACAGCTTCGCTCGCAAGTTGCGGCATTTCTTCCCCTGCCCTCCATTCCTGCTGCCCAGGAGCTGTGTCCGTGTCCACCGTCTCCTTCGCTGTAGGAGCGATGCAGGCAAACACGGGAGCATCATGACAAACAGTGTTTGAGGAATCGTGCAGCAAACACAGGCGGTTATGTCAGAATGTGAAGGCCGGGAACGGAATCACATGATGGTGTCAGAGGCAAACACATGTGGCCACTCAGTGTTGGCTGGAAATACGGATTCATGTCATGACTGTAACATGTTTCATTTAGTGGCACATGATAAAACACCCTGGATTATATAATTACATATGATATTATAGGTACACGCTTACACACACAGTTTAGAAGTTTAGAGCACATAACCCATCAATCTCATCACCCTGGAGGAAATGGAAATGTACAAGTAGATGGATGTTTATACCTGCTGTTGTGTGTCAGTATTTGTCTCTTTTGCAGCAGATCTCTGTTCAGAGACTGTTCACATACTTATCATCTCATTATCATATCCTTCATGTTGAGACACAGCCTCAAGCAAAGAAAAATAATTCTCTGGTGTTTTTGTTGTTGTTGTTGTTGTTGTTGTTGTTTCCATGTGCTGATAACATGAATCTGCCCTGTGCAGGTCTACAGAAGGTCCAGTAGGTGGTACTATAGTACAGTTCATGGAACAGAAGCCAGAAAAGCAGTTTGTAATCATTATTTCTCCCTTTTTTAAAATCATTTTCACACGGGTACAAAAAACAAATATAAAAATAAACAAACAAAAACATTCTGTACATTTCTAATGGCTGCAGCTTTTTTGTTTATTTTAGCTAATGCAGCAGCCATCTTTTTTAAATGCATGATAATATATCCAACTATAAATGAAAAATTGAAATGTTTTCCATATTCTAATTCAAATTCATTTCTTTCTTAAATCGTCAGAGCAGTAATAAAAAAAACATTAAGACTCCAGTGACATTCTTAGAATATCTATATATTATTCTATAACTATAGAATATTCTGAGAATAAAACTATTTAAATTTAAAGTTCATGTCAACTAGGCGGTTACAATGATTAAAGGCTTGTAAAGGGCTTGAATCAAGCCTGCTCATGAGTCTGAATCCTGTGTAGAAGTGGCAGTGGTTGTTGTTACACAACCCAGCTTACTCTAGTTGCATCTTCTGTCATGTGATAGTACATTTTGTGATGTACCTCTTCCTCCTCCCTTCCCCATATCTCAGCCCGTTGCCATTCAATGCCTAGCCGCACATCTCTGCAGCTGCCCTGTGGCTGATCCTGATCATGTTTTTGACTAACTGCTTCGGAGGTGCATGGGAATGAAATGGATGGAGCCAGTGGCCACCGCACCGCACCATCTCCCACCGCCCAGCATGTCCGGCTGCAGCAAGTCTCACTCCCAGTCGGGAGAAGGTAGATAACATGATTTATCTGGCATCCAACAAAATCACTCATTTGGATTAGTGATATGATGAAAGCTATGTCCAAGATGACATTTTATACAAAGCTACTAATTGTGCCTCCACAGTTCTATGCGATAATAATACAGTCTAAATTGCAAGGATGGTTGCATTGCATGTTTTTGTCAAATGCACTGAAATGAACACTTAATATATTTAGAATTGATATTATGTTTTGACTCCTTTGGCCGGTGCTGCGATACATCAGTGTTGCTCCTATGCTGGTTCTTACTGGCAAACAAATAGAAATAAATGGCAAATTGCAGTCTTCCTGAAAAAAAGAGCATGATGATGCAACAATGTCAACTTTCACTGAATCGGGATCGTTCATTCTTGTCAGGAGGGTGTCGGAACTTACACAGTGGAAAATTATTTTGTCATTAGCAGTTGGAAATACACATAGTTCAGGTTCATGATTGTACAATTAATGTGCATCATGCGTACTTTATTAAATATATTATTGCGTGAAGTACGTACTATAATAGATGTAATAGTATATATGATGTAATAGTACTATTTACAGAACAGAAATGTAACATTTGCATTGTTTGCTATCTTTGGTTTCAACATATCACCTATATGATCTCACAATTATGTTTCCAGTTTGACTTATCGCAACATTGAGTGACTTGACCTCGCTGGCATGACTAGCACAATTAAGTATAGAATGAAATTTTATTATTAACATTAACTGAATTGTTTCTATTATTGTACCTCAAATCATGACAATACCAGACTATTTGTTCGCATTTTAAAAATAAATGTGGACAACGATAATATTAGTGTTCATCATAGACATTAGCGGTGACATCATTTTATACGGGGAAACTGCAGCTCACCTTCTGCCTGTGTCACTTCATATATTTTTTAGGGTTTTTAAAGACCCTTAGTTTGTACATCAGCTGCAGGCTTTAACTCCATGGCCTGGGTGAAGATGTTCAAAAGACCAGGAGGAGGCCTGAAGAAATCCTACCAGCCAGGCAGCATGTTGTCTCTCGCTCTGACCAAAGGACTGCTGAACGAGCCTGGGCAGAACAGCTGCTTCCTAAACAGTGCTGTTCAGGTAAGTGAAACAGGAGCAGAATGCTTGCTACCTGCCAATAATCACATATGTTACAGCTTGTGTTTGGTCTGTCGCCTTCTGAATAAAAGACTACCAGACTTGTGGCTTGTGCGAGCTGAGAAAGTTGAGAATCTCAGTTTGGCAGTGCTTGCAACCCCGTGTTTAAAACAAGGGTGATTAAATCAGTTGTAGTATCAAACACATTCTCATTTTCTGAGCAGTCCATGTGATAAGTGTGTTGTTAAATCTGTCCAGGTGCTTTGGCAGCTGGACATCTTCAGGAGAAGTTTGAGGCAGCTCTCTGGCCATTTCTGCCTCGGTGATTCCTGCATTTTCTGCGCATTGAAGGTTTGTGATTATTTTATTTTGAGCCGAATGTCCCATTAAAAGATATACCCATGCTGGAATAATTGTTAAATCATTATTCATTTTCAGAGTATATTCAGCCAGTTTCAGCAGAGTCGGGAGCGTGTGCTCCCCTCTGACAGCCTGCGTAATGCCCTTGCTGAAACCTTTAAAGATGAGCAACGCTTCCAACTTGGCCTGATGGATGATGCTGCCGAATGTTTTGTATGTAGACATTCAGCCTAAAATAATATTCAGTGTAAAGGCATCCCCAAAGTCAAAAATAATAGCATGACAAGTGTCTTTGGAGGTTGTTATTGTGTATCACTGCATATCTGTTCAACGTTATCCTCATTAATCATTAATCATATGTGTTACATATCAGGAGAACATCCTGGAGCGAATCCATTTGCATATTGTCTCCGACGCGGCATCGGATGCGTGTTCATCCAAATCCTGCATCACCCATCAAAAGTTTGCAATGATGCTTTATGAGCAGGTAACTTATACTTATTTCAGAAGTTCAGCAGTTAACTGCTACTCATTGTCTCAGCTAACAGCATAGTACTAACATAAATATGTGAGTTCCAAAAAAGGAGAATAGAAAAAAGAGAAATCTCCTTTATAAAATGACTCAAAGCAGATTAAACAAATTGAAAATAAGATGGCCACATGCAAACCAAAACTAGAGCTAGAGAAACTGGGGGAAACGCTTTGTGGGTTGTGCAGGAGTATTTCAGAGGAATAAGATGTATCAGTCCCCCGAGTTTAGAAATGTACAGCTATCAATTGGATTCCATTCAATCAAAGACTTGATTGGTGATCCACCAATGAATTACTTTCTTAAAATCCCTGAAAATCTTGTGCACTGCTCCTTTATAGGACGATTCATAAACTTGTTCCAATGCTTTAACGTACAACAAACAGATAATGTAGACACTTACGCTGACACTATTATTACATCAGTTTATAGTCATGACATGTTGAATGAATAATTTGATAATTGTGTTGTCCGCTGGAAGGAGGAAGACATTGTAACCATAGTAACAGATTTCTTTTTCCTTTGCAGTTTGTGTGTCGCCGCTGTGGTGCATCTTCAGACCCCCACCCATTCACGGAATTTGTACATTATGTCTCAACCACTGCGTTATGGTGAGTTCTTTTCACAGTTAGAAAAATGGACACAATGGGGACACAAACATCACAACAAAGTCAGGAATTATTCAAATTCTCCTTGTCCTTCCATCAGCTGCAGCTTAAGGTAATAAGTAGTGTTTTCAGTTACTTTGTTGTGTATATTTGTGTTCTTCCCTGACTGATCCTGTTGCTGTTAGCCGAGTCAGAATTGTCTACCTGTCTGTTTCAAGATTCCTATGTATGTTCATAATCCAAAGAATGAATCTGTTTTGAAGACTCAAATTTGCCACAATTTGCTTGCATTTACTGATATCAAATGTTTACAGGAACACATTCATTTTTTCTCCATATTATATTTTACTTTGAATTCAGTTAAAAGAAGACGTATAAATATGAAAGAATATCACTGAACTAATTCCTCTGATTGAACCCACTTAGGAGGACTTTTGCGCAGGATTATACCATGATATATAGTAGAACATTTATTATGTGCAGTCAACAGGTCGATCACATGTTGGGGAAGAACGAGCGGCTCAAGTCGGACATGTTTGGAGAGTTGCTGCAGGCAGCAAACAACACCGGTGACCTCCGCAGCTGCCCGGTATGCAAACAGTTGTCTTTCGTTTCGATGCAGTGTTTTTGCAATGAGCAATATTTTTTCTTTTGGGACAAACCACCAGTGACTGAAATGAATTATTCAGCTGCTCAGTGGAACAGTTGTGTTACTGCAAAATGAACAAAAAAGTGAATCTTGCAACTATGCAGAGTACACTTTGTACTTTCTGTGGTGACACTGCACTTGACGGGAGGAGATGGTGCCAGGCGTGTTTGACGATAAAAATAGCAGGAGGGGCTTATCCACTGTTTCTCCCTCTCATCTGCTGCTGCCGTCTTCCTCGTCACTGTTAACACAAGGAGCAGAGAACATTGTTCCAGAAGTACAGGCCTATTGTAACTGCTTGTAACTTAGATTTTAAATGTACGTTGTGGCCCTGTGCTTGAGAACAGAAAGTATTATTTATTCTTTTACATGCAGAATTGATGTCTTGTTCCTATTTTTCAGAGTGATTGTGGTCAAAGTATAAAGATCCGTCGTGTGCTCCTCAACTGCCCGGAGATTGTCACCATTGGATTTGTTTGGGATGCAGAGCAATCTGACCTGACGGACGATGTCATTCGGTCGCTTGGCCCACGTTTAAATTTGTGTGGGGTAAGAGCTCATGTCAGTGCGAAGGCACAAATGTTATGTTACACGTAGACTGCAGCATCAGTGGGGAGAGTGGAAGAGCAAACAGAAGCTGGTGGAGACAGTGGGAGGAACACACCACCCGTTTACTCCCGCTCCCTGGTTTACTACCACACACACACCACAATAATCCCCATCGTCACCACAGATTCTGTCGTGCAGTCTTGGGGATAATTCGGTTTACCTCCTGTCTGGTATTCATATATTTACACGCAGATGTCTCACAAACAGGAGCACCTACCGAATCAATGAAAATTTGTTGGTACTTTGGCCTGTTCATAGTGTTTTTCCAGCATTTTTTGTCATTTCTATAAATACATTTCTATAAATAATTTCACCTCGCACCTTGGAAACTTGTCATTAAAGTCGGTAAACAGACGTCAACTTTGCTGTCAGTTGTGTTGTCCCTTGGGGAAGTTATTTGAGCAGCCCATGACACAAACACACATACCGTCCCCGGTAATTATTTAAATCTCAACTTAATTTGCTCCCTGCAGCTTTTCAACCGAGTCACTGATGAAAATGCCAAACGGAGCGAGCTCCATCTGGTGGGGATGATCTGTTTTTCGAGTAAACATTACTCGGCCTTCGCCTATCACACGAAATCTTCCAAATGGATGTTTTTTGATGATGCCACAGTGAAGGAGGTAAGAGCCTACTAATCTGTGTCGCTCCCGTTCGGATGTCTGTTACTCCTGTTACATGCTTGGATTCGCTCTTTGTTTGACAGATTGGATCCAAATGGAAAGATGTTGCGTCTAAATGTATCAGGGGACATTTTCAACCTCTTCTGTTGTTTTACACCAATCCGGAGGGAACTGCAGTGTCGAATGAAGATGCACCAAGGCAAACAACCATGTGTCCACGGTACAAAGCCCAAATAAACGGTGATGTGACTGGTAGGTTTTGTTTGTTGTTTTTTTTAAATATTCAAATACTCATAAGAAAAGTCCCACAGAGTTGGTGTTAAAATCAAATATTGACACAGTCCCGAAATATTAGATAAAACATCAGGATCATGGCGTGGTAACTAACTTCAAACATTACTTGCATATGCATTTGATCCATTACTTTTCTTATGAATGTTTAAAATAAAAATCAATCAATCAATTTACCAAGTGATCCGATCAATTTTAGCATCCGAGCTCCTTTTTTTTTTGCAGTAAGAAAAGTTATTTTAGCGCTAACATGAATTACATCTCTGTCCAAATAACAGCTCTAGCTTGCTCGAGCTCTGGGATTGAGAGGCTGCTGTTAAACAGGCAGAAAGATTGCGCTGCCCTGTGCGCTGGTTTGAACTTGACATGAGGACGATGCTTCTGTTGCATGCAGATTACCACCCACGCCTTCCTCTCTAATCTCTGCTCCTGTGGCCAAGTCCACTCATGCTCTGGCTGCACAGTTTGCACTAGACCTTTTACATGTTTGCCTCCATTAATTTACCAGCTTGTTGCTGTTTTTGGCACTCGGGCCTGGTTCAGAAGGATTGTTTTGCTTTAGTTTGGTGAACAGGCACTTTGACTGGCATGGGACTGGAGTCTTGTTTGTGTGAAAACAAGTGTAAGTAATTGATTTCTTTTAAAATACAGTTCAGTTGTATCATCTGTACAGTTACTTCATACTTAAGTTAACTGGAAGATCACCTTTTTAATATGGCTGACACACTTTTAATAATGTGGATATGTCGCTGTCTGGTAGTTTATCTGCCACATCTCAGCTTGCAAACCGAACAACTACCATCCACGCCGTGTTGTACCAGCATCTAGTCGAGTCTCTGTCAGGCAGTACGATGAGTGGTGTGGTGCTTGTTGGGCAGTAATGTTACATGTGTTGTATCCTTTCCTCGTGGACCCTCTCAAAGCTCTGCATTAGGCTACAAATCTGGAAATCCATAATACTGCAGCTTACTCGCTGCTTAGGCACTACTGTTGTAACATCCGAGCGCCATGTGGACAGACACGTCCACATGTCTTCAAGTCATTTTCTCATAGTACATCAAGATATAAGGCATCTCTTTGAGGCACGGTGCATATCAATTAAAAAAATATCGACACTAGGTCAGGATTTAAGATAACATGTGGAAAGAAGACAGTTAAAGTGATGGAGGATGTTTGTCATGTTAGCCTGCTGGCAGAGCTGCAGAGAGCAGTCATGTGGATACATGAAGTGGCAGTGGCATTTCAACTGGTTTAGTGTTGACGGTGTGTTGTGGCCATTTTGCAGTATGACATTTTGAAATCCATTCATTTGAAATGAATGAACGTCAAGAGAACCTGGAGCAAGAAAAGCAGGCAGAAGACTGTTCAGAGTTAGAGGGTTAAGACAAAGAAAGTGTGTGAAAAATGAAATTGAACTTGCAAAACACTCATTTGTTTTTCTAATTACACATTTTCCTCAGTGAAAAATCCACTGGGCAGTCCAAACAAGTTCCAGGAACCTTTCATGGAGAATTTGCAGAGACCAGGCGAAATATCGAAAAAGGACAGAGGCCACAGACGAACGGAACCATCTCAACAAAAAGAGACAAGATCTTGCTCTCCTCCAGAGAACGGACCCAGGTATCCTTTGGACCAAAAATGTAAAAGTTATCCCCGTGCTGAGAAGTCAGTAAACCATTCAAACAGAGGATCTCAGGAGCCACGTGGACCATCCACGCAGGGTGGTGGGCATAGCAAGAGGAGCAACATGTCACCAAGTCGTTACGACCAGGATAGCTGCCAGGATCAGTGGGAAAAAGGCGAGGTTGGAGGAAGCCGCAATAGATCCAAGTCCACATGGAGACCCATTCGGGAGGTGTTAAATGTAGATACTGTGCTGAACGAGCTGGAGCAGCGCCGTCAACAGCAACAGGACAGCCCCCGACGTGGGAAAACTTCACAGGAAAAGGTGCACACGGAACACTGTCGGGAGCGGGAATACTTACGGAACAGAGAAGATCGGAAGCAGAAAGGTTTAATGACAATTTACGAGGACGAGCAGCGTCACGAGACGGAGAGCCACAGCTCTGTAGAGTCAGAGAGCAGAGCCAACCAGCAGAGGGGCGGCAGACTGAAAGGTGGACCCAAGACGCTACTGCGGAGTGACACCTGGACCATCCAACGGACGGAGTCAGGCTACGAGAGCAGCGACAGACTCAGCAGTGGCTCCACCAACCCCGACTCACCTGGCGATAGCTTTGCAATCAGAGATCAGCGGTCAACACCTGAGGCCCAGTTGCAAAGGTGAGAAAGAACTTAACATGAAGTCAAACTGAGGTTTTATGTTAAAACAAGAGAATATTTCAATTGTAAAAAAAACTTTGACTAAAAAGTTTATAGATGCAGCTGAATTGTTAAGTGACATTAAATGATGGTGATGGTATAGCTGTGACTAAACATTCACTTTCTAGGTTAGGTTCTAATGTCTGAATTACTATATACCAGTATGTGGGTACCATGCACCAAGAATCCACTGTAACCCCATCTGACTGAACTAATGTGTAAAATGAAAAAGGAAAAACTTTAGATTTATGTAATATAAAGTGCATTACAAATACAATTTAATATTATTATTATTATTATTACATTATATGAATGGCGGCTAAACCACTTGGCAAAGATTAAAATGAAAATGTCCACTGACAGATTTATTGTTGTTGTATTTTCTTACAAACCGAGAGAATTCCAGTCTTACTGCAATTTGCTTTTCTTTACATTACTGTGTCTTAACACCACATAGAAAAGAGAAAAACGTTTGACGACAAATTAGAAAGGATGCAATGATTCACAGGCAAACATCAGCTGATATTCACCATCAGTAAAGATCAATATAAACCTACTCAAACCAGCTGAAACCACAAATGTACTACTGCTTATTCATTTCTTCAGAGTGTGAAGCACAGGAATCCAAGTATTTGAAATTATAGATAAGAATTTGGAGTTTCTTGTGACAGAATAAAAGAAAAAATATTTGACTGAGTTGGTTCATTTCTGTATGTGACTTCACACTGAGTAAATATTGAGAAATATTGCAGCTTTCTGGACTGACCCCAAACATTTCTCACCGTTTATTTCTTTGCTCGTTGGTACCTGTCAGGAGCATTTCTGTGAAACACCAACTCCCGAATTATCCTGAGAGCATGCTGAGAATAACTGTACTTTTGTTGTTCTTTCAGCCAGCCACACCAAAGGGGAGGTGATGCAAAACCAAGTACAATGTCCTCACCTTCACACAATGGTATGTTCCAGAATTTAACAGGCCTCCTCGGGTTCCCCTGGTGCAGTAAAACTCTTTGCTGTTAATAGATTCTGTCTGTGGGAAAACTGCTGATTAAACATTTTTATTAATCACTGATGCATCAGTTTTGAAGTGTACTACAAATACACAAATACATTTAGGGAATGATTGAACAGTAGTTTCAAACCATGACTAGAAAATAACAGTTTGTCAGTGAAGCTGTATTAACTGTATTATATAAAAAAAGACTCACTTTTACTTTGTGCTGACTAAGCTGCTGAAGGAGAAAAGACCTTGCACATGTCATATCCATGTGCAAAAACAAACCAATAACGCTATAGTAATATAAGTAATAGTAATAAACCTCTGACAGTAATAGTATGAGAGTAAATGAAATGTTATTAATGTCTGGGCTGGTATCTAAGCTTAGACTGGCATCTTTAACCTCCTCACCCAGTCGCCAGTGCACACGCATTAATCTGATGATAATCCCACAAAGCTCATTCAGATAGCACAGCTGGATGAGGCTGCTGGCATTGTCGCAAATATCTTTTTGGTTCCATGAAGTGATGATACTTGATGGGTTATGGTGACATCACTAGTCGGTGTTTCCAACCAACCACTTGTCTCCTTGCATGGCCTTCCACAAGGCAACAGGAAAAAAATAACACATCTATTTTTAAAGGGGAGGAATTCAGCTCCACCCTGCCTCTCGCTGCACTTGTAAGAGGGAGCATGCTGAGCGCTTCATCCAGCTGCGAGGCAGGGGAGTGAGATTAAGTTCTGCTGCTGCCATCTTGCGTCCAGAGAGATAAAATATTATCTGTTGTTTTATTTACTCAGTTATCTGGACAAATTCAGTGTTCATAATGAAATGCTTTACAAAAAATGGTCTGGTATCAGTTGGAATGAATGTATGTTATAAGATTAAAGACCAAAATCTTGGATTTATTTTGATTTCTGAATCAAACCTGTGACTCATCTTTTCCTCAAGGTGTCAGTGCTGCTCCTGACAATGAATGTTCAATGGGAAACGCTGTCAGTTCTACTCATATGCTTCAGTAACTAGTAACTTGAAGATATTTACTATTTAATACATGTCAGACTATTGTAGCACTCCATGGTCTGGATAATGACGAAAGACCGAGATCAGGAGATTCCATTTCTGTTTGTTTGTTAGATTCTTAAATGAAGTGGTCCTTGAGAATAAAGCTTCCATTAATTTTCCTTCACAATCTTGGCTACATATTTTATGGACAAACATAGAAGAAGGAATAAAAGCGTGAGTTTTGTTTTATCTTTTCACTGTGTTTTAGTCATTTTAATTTTTAATTTCATAGGGAAACATCCAGCCAAACCTCAGGGAAAGAGCCATGACCCAGTTTCACATTCACATCTGAAGTGCAGTCCAAACTCAAGGTATTTACTGAAACCTACTTGTTCTGTTTAGTACACATGAGGACTTATGATACAAAACATTCAAAGACCATGTATGTGCTTCTCATAACTCCTATCTGTTGCAGAAGAAAATCAAAATACACTTCTAGTACCTCCAGGAAGGCAGTCTCCTCGGACAGGAACTCTGCGGGTTCAGATAACCGGCAGAGTGAACAGCCGGAGCTGACAAACTGTCGAGGGCACGCTGGCGAAAGTACAGCGCGGCACATTTCAAAAACCAGCAGCTCAGAATGGAACAGCTCCGACGATCTCGCTCTTTCGGAAACCGAGGACAGAGACGCCACTCATCGCTCCGGCACCGGCGATGCCGTTGCCTCCGATTCGCAGTGTCCTCATGTGACCCTGCCACACCACCCTCTCAGCAATGTGACCGCAGAACCGCCTCAACTTAACAACCAGCGTCAGCATGGCACAACAGGGTCACCTCAACTCGGACCAACCCAGCGAGCCCTGACTCAGCAGGGGGAAACGAGCCACACCACCTTTCGCCCGAGGATCCTCCAAGAACCCTTCCAATCTAGTCCCCATCTTTCAGTCTCATCATATGTCAGTCCCCACAGGAAGCCCGACATTTCTGGCCTCCGAACCTTCTCAGATGCAAGCTCCAAGTCGGGCTCTGACCCCGAGCGGAGTACCCCGTCGTCATGCGAAAGCGAGGAAAGGCTATCTGGATGCAGAGGGGAGCAGGCAGCGCCAACTCAAGAGGTTTCTCTGACAACGTACTTTAACGTGGATAACTGTATGACGGAAACATACCGTCTCAAGTACCACAACCAGAGGCCTCTTGTCTTCTCTGCCACGATGCCACGGACAGCAGGTGTGAACGAGCGCAGAGACGCCAGCCAAACACTCAGTGCAGACACACACACACAAGATGTGCCAAAAGCCAGAGCTGAAACAAGTAAGCCCCTCTTGATATGATTACACAGCTGGGCCGTATTAAAAAGGTCACAATTAGATGAACAAATGCAGAGAGCGGTTTCATAAAACTAGATTGTTCTTGTTTTTGTCCTTCGCAGGCAACAGTAGCAATAAAGCCACCGCAAAATGGAATCCAGTGACAGCCAAAGGACTCGATGAACGAGGTTTTATATGAGTGTCACTTGGTAAGTTGTGTGTCTGCACATGGACTGTGGTCAGTAGAGGACTAACTGGATGCCAAAGAGTTTACAGAATGGAAATGTGTTGTGACGTTCTGACACCTCCAAATTTATTTATGCAAGTGTCACAACAACCAAACCTATTTTGAGAGACAAAAAGTTTATATCTATTGATCTAATATCACCTTATGCTGTCTTCCACTGTCCTGCAGTAACACTGCAAGAAGATTTAAATTGAGCCGGACAGTTTTACGTTTGCACAAAACAGAATATTGTTCTAATCACTTCATGTTCAGGTGTTTGTTTTGTACTCGAGCTTTAGGTCTGCGGGTGCACTGCAGAGTGACGTTATGCCAAAATGACATAGTACAGAGATAAGGTTGCGTGGAGATTCAGTGTATACTCTGTTCAGCAGTTACACAAAGAAGGAATAAACTGTGTTGCCATGAAAAGAATGTATAAGTGTAAATCTGATGTCTTGCTACACAACAATATAACATCCTGGGCACTAAGTGGTTATGTATTTGCACACATAAACAGGATTCACTTCCAAACCTGGAGACCGTATCAAAATACATCGAAGGCTTCAGGTCACCAGGACATTGCAGCGGTTAGTTATTCAGTTAATGATTTGTTTCATCTGCCATCAGTCTTTTTACAACATTTCTGTGTCAATAAATGACTGAGGGTTGTTAAAAACCCAAACCCAACATGTCAAGTCCACTAGAAATGAGGGAAGCTAAAATATTAGACTCTGAATGAAGACGATGGTCAAACCCTTATGGCATAACGGGTGGACACTAGACATCGTTAGGACAGAAGGGTGTCCCAAGGGTGATACAGAATGTTGTATCAGGCATGTCGACTGGGTATGAGAACTGAGCAGATTTCATACAAATATGAATCATCATGAGATGATATGTTCGCAGTCTACAAATCTTTGCTAATACTGCAGATGACGACGGGGCTCCCTCGACTTATTCACTAGCCTCATGTGTTCGACCTTCAGTCGTGCTGGTTCTTGTAATCCTGTTTTGTATTTCACAGATGTCAAATCCTATTTTTTCAGTCTTCCTCTTGAAAGATTTAAACAGGTCTGTATATGCAGGTATTTTCCAAGTGACTCCAATTAGTTTAATTGTCTGTATTAATACTGACTGTGCAATAAAACACTCAACAAGTACTCTGATATATTTTGAAAACCTGCATGTGGCCTTTTGAAGTCTTACTAGCTGGTTGTACAGCGAAGGCATGAGCATGAAAATACTGGACTGTGAGTCCAACAAACACTTTGACTATTATTGAACTGTAATGAAATGTACCAAGTCAGTCGATGTTTGTAATTAACTTTTAGTTTACTTTTTTTAAATAAATGAATGTTGCTGTTTTCTTGTGTATGCAAGGACATTTATTTGGTTATGCATCCATTGTAAATATGAAAGTATAATGCAAATATGAGCTGCAAAACCAGAGTGTCTGAGATTTACTATGCATTAATTAAAAAACTATTCAGCTTATTTCCAAGGCGTTGTATTCTGTGACATGCAATATCCCAGAGAACACATCAAAATTGGACTATTTTTTTTTCTCTCCACTATAGCTCTCGTTTCGTCCACTCTCTTCTTCAGCCGACATCAAATATTATACTCACACTGAAACATACTTTTTTTATAATCATTTATTTACTTGTAAATTCAAGGAAAAGAAAGTGCATAACGCCACGACCAATGATCATTCTTATGCAATACACACACACACACACACACACGGAAGCCTTTAAGTAAGTTAATTGATTGTTACTGATATTTCAATTGATCTAAACTGTTAAATTACTTATTGAGACAAAATGCAGTGTATTCAGTGTTGTTGCACCTGAAAGGTGTTTTTATGGTTTATTATGGGTATTTTTCAAATGTAAATGATATATTTTTCCTCTATGTACAAAAGAATCTAGTATTATTTTACGAAATTGATGTTTGTGTCTGAATCAAGAGTGCCTTGACATTTTAGGGGATACGATTTGAATGAATGAGAGTGTATCAATGGATAGAGGAGATGAATGAATGGGAGTGAAGGATGTGATGCAACATGTTTGAATACTCTGTGTTCATGGTGACATATCTGATGATGCTCCTCTGTGAGGGTGCGGACGCTCATTTGTGAAAGGTCCAATAGTCCTTAAAGCCCTTTGAGACTTGGAAATTGCAGCGGCAGCAGAAAGGAGCAAACTTTGCTCTGCATGCAGCTGCAGCCTCAAAGGTTTTACGTGTTTGTGTTTCATTGGCAGGAAATGGACAAATCTCCTCTGGTTGAATTATGTCACGTCTTGAGTGTTTTTTCAAGAGCTGTAATGTATAATAGAATATTTGAAGTGGTAAATTTGCGTGTGTGAACTGTCCATGTCAGTGGACAAAGAATCTGGTTTTCCTCTCGTACGCGTGATGAAACGATCCTGAGGCCTGTTGGATGAGAGGTCTCTTCACCACATTATTGGCATTGCATTTATCTTGTTATACATATCACACATTGAATTTCTTCTTCGCTGTGTCACTTATTTCTGTCTGATAAGTTTGTGGTTCATGTGGCCTTGTGTGTGGCGTCTGTACGCCTCACTGTGGCCGGGCTCTGGTCTGATGTCACTGCTGAATGGAGCTGTTCGTCCGTGGATGCTTGATGACTTGTAGGAGTACAGATGATTTTGAAGAAAAATGTCAAGTCCGTCTGCACTTTCTATTTTTGTAAATAATATATATTTATTTATTGTTAAATAAACTTTCATTATTGTATCACTCTAAAATGAGTCATTCACTGCATCATCAACTAACCAATTCTTATTGAAACTGAGAACACAGAAAACTTGCATTACATATTTATTACTGCCAGTGTCATCATCTAGTGTAATTCAAAACTGTTACATATACTTTGAGTATTACAAGTAGTGCACTTTTTTTTACAGGTTTTGCTGATGTCAGCGGAGATAACTGAACGCAATACTGTCTGTTAACCCGGATGTCAGATGTACACATTGAAACGCGGTGACCGGTTTGTTCTTAACCCCTCTTGAAAATCCTCTTGGCGTCCACACCCTCATAGCTGTAGCTCTGTCAGAGAAAGAGGATTTCAGTGAAAAGTCATTTATATCATGTTCTCTACAAGCTAGATACATCACTTCTTTTTCAAATCAAATGTCTGTGTAAATATACTGCAGTTCCCACTACCTGAATAAGTTCATCCCCTTGAATGGTTCTGGTTGTTGTCAGCTGCTTCCCGTTGTCTTTTCTGAGGAAAACTCCTTTCAGCATGTCTCCCTCCATCGTCCATGAGCCCTGCAGAGGTTAAACGAGATCTGCTGAGCACACGAATGCTAAGAAAATGTGAAAGTGTAACGTGAAGCTGAGCTGGCTGACAAGTTTTATGGCTCTGACAGTTTTGGCAAGAAGAACGTAAGCAGTTAGCACATTAAAGTCATGCCTTCATGTATGGATTGTTTTCTCAGCAAACATCAACTGGTACAAAGGTTCAAAGTCGGAAATGACTGCGAACCTTTTTGACACTCGTGGTTACATACTTAGATAAATGCAGACACACTTGAGTCTTATCTCGGTGTGTGCTTATCTTCTAGAGATATCGTGGTGAACTGTCTCTCTCTGACTTACTGATAACTCGGTCCCATCTGCGAGGCTGTACTCAAAGGTGACACCCAGAGTGAAATCTAGTTCCAGGGTGCGGAAATTGCTGGCCTCCTTGATATGAAACTTGTCCCCAGTTTGTTCAATGCTTATTTTAAGGTTGTCATGAGCAGCCAGCTTCCTCTTCACCATGTTAATTCCTGTCAAGAGACACAATCAGAGGAAGTCTGTCAGGATCTGTTACAAGGGGAGTCCCTTCATTTGTGGAGGATATATGACAGTAAAAGCCAAATCACAAAACATGTAGAACAGTTGACGTCAGGTGAGTGCTTTGATTTGATTCTACTCTCATTCAACTGAATGGATCTAAGGTTGTCACAAAAGAAACATATGTTCATTAATGGTATGAACTGCATTCTAAGTAGAACAAGTCACTTGAATTAAAATTACTTCAATATTTACTTCATCATCATCACACATGCTAGTTACTTTGCATCAAGCTTTAAAATACAAATCTCATCACATACCCATTTGTTCCATGAATTTCTCATAGTTCTCACTGCGGTCAACTTTCCAATTACCGTTGAACGTCATGGTGGCTTTGAGGGTGCGACTGGACGACTGCAGCAAAGTCCAAGTCACTGACATTCCTTTTAAACCATACACACCCTCTTATCTTTGCATCTACGTAAACGCTGGCGTGGCTGTTGAAAGCTCATGTTTTCCCACGTATAGATTTTTTCCGCATCTGATTGGACTGGATTTGGGCTGCGACCAGAAAAGCCGTCCCTCGCCAACATAGAGAACAAAACAGCAGGCTGAGTTCTCTGAAGAGCATAACGGCCAACATCCTGATTGTACCAGTATCTGTGTTTACTGAGGGTGTTGGTCCCTGGACAGTGAAGTAACTGCAGAAGCCTTTTGTGAATAAATTTGACTAAATGTGTATTTTGGATGATAAAAATGTGACGAAATCAGCATATCAGCTCACAAAAAGTCTGTTTTAGCGAGCGTGTGATTTACTCTGAAATCACTGTCAGTTTGCTAAATTCCTTCATTCAGCATTCGGATGACAAAATGTTTCCAAAAGGACCTGTTGACATATCAGTCCATTGATAAGACCTTTGGTGTCTAAATTTAATATTCATACACATCTCTAATGTAAACGAGTGTCTTAAAGATTTACTCACCTGAGGTTTACGGTGTCTTTTATCGTATTTTATAGTCTTTAAACGTATTATCACGCGAATAGATTTATGTTTTCACTTTTAATTCAGGATTTATTAGGAACATCAGGAATCAAACGGAGGATGATGGAAGACACATTTGATGAAATATCTTCATAGCAGGCGTTGATGAAAAGTTATTTCTTGTCAAAGTTTTCTTGTTTAACAATAGCAGAATAGCAGCAGCTAAAGATTTCTTTATCACATTCTCGACACCTCTCTATGGATCATCAGCGACCTTTGCCTGACCTTCACTTGCACCCCAGTGATTCTTTCTTATCTATATTTATTTGATTCTGACCTTTCTACTGTGACACACTTAATGAAACCCTTTGGAAGGTAATCTTTAACTGTTATATTCCACGACGTCCAGTCCAAGTAATATCAGTTGAACAGATCAAGAACATCCAAAATGATAAGATAGTGTACTGTCGCAAAGATATGAAGCTTTTCCACAGAAAAGGTGCATACACAAACATTATACTGAAAGAAATGCTGCTGCGTTGCTCCTGAACTAGTGTAACAAATTGTATGTGTATATAAGTTATATAAGTTCATACTTCCTCCTAGTCCTTTTCTTTTATCTTTCTGTTTATTTAACTGCTGTGTTCGAAATATAGCATTCAATCAAACTCCATATAGTTTGTATCTTATTTTTTCCTCTTCCCTTCACTAAACATTTTCTGTCATTTTTTTCACTTTTTATCTCTCTATCTTTATGTTGATTAACATTTTTTTAGATAGTTTATTTGCATAATATTTGGGCAGGATTATTTTGTTGCCAGGAACGTCTATCTCGCCACTGGAGGGAGCACTTTACACGCAAACCACTTTTCTATCACAAGGTGTGCTCGAATATTTATACATACTATGGAGACATTTTAAGCCATAATAAAGTTTATTTTTTGTCACAGTAGATTCTGGTGTTACATTTTATGTTATAATATACTTATCACAAATTCAAGAATATATACCAAATGACAATAAATATGTGGTTATTTACCAATAAAATTCAAAACATCACTCCATATTATTTTACGGATGCACACAAATAAGAGGTATTAGGCAGACAGGTGCAATAAAAGGCTGGTGTGTTAAATAAAATGGTGAATTCCTTGTTAATCATGGTAGTGCTTAAATAATTATACAATAAAATACAACAATATTACAGAAAAATCTGTGCCAAAGAACCAATGAACATGTTGTTATCAATCTCTAAATAAAGAACAGCTACTATATTTAAACCCATTTTTCTGACCCAACTTTTCTATCATCCCATCACTGGACGGACCCAGGAGTGACAAACACAAATGTCCGTGTGACAGATTAGTGTAAAATGGCTTAACTCTCATATCAAATAATAGAAATGTGTCCCACAAATGGTGATTCTCATGGTTTGGACACATACAAAATATGTAGCGGTTTTCAAACTATAAGTAATTTGTCAAATTAATTAGATATTTCAGATTCATCGTTTTTCTTCTATGATTATAATCAGCTATTTCACATTTCCATGATCAAAATTCAGTCACATTACATACAATTACAGTGAGAGATTAAAATTTAATCTAAGAGTATTTTATTACCTTCATGAAATTCTAATGCCAGAGCTAAAAATAAATGATGAGGTCATGACTGATCACCGTCAGACAGAGAACACCGGCACAGGTCAGATAAGTCTGTTCATCATAACAAAAATATCTGCATGACTGCGGATCAATTATCAACTGTCATGTCTCCTAATGCGTCTGATTGCTGTGTTAAAATGTGACTCATGTATGCCGCTTTCATTGGATGACACGCATGGTGCTCAGCTCTAGCTGAGGAGGACTGAGTCTGTGGCCTTTCTGGAGAGAAACCACACCTTCATCGGTTCCTTCTTTCCTTTCATGGAGACGGGACCTCGATACTCCAAATGAAACTGCGGATCAGCATTCTCAGCGGACTGCAAACACCTGGAACACAATGTGGTGCCGTCACATATCACTTATATCTTGGGGACGTTTTATTTCACAGAATCTTGACTAAATCACAAAATGGGAATCAGCATCATAGTAAATGTGTACTCTCTCTCTTACCGGTAAGTATATTCAGAAACATTTATTTTCCCCTTTTCACCAGTGGTTTCTGTACGACTTGTGAGGTTGACTGTGTTTCCAAAAAGGCAGTATCTGGGCATCCTCTGGCCAATCACCCCAGTCACGACCTCCCCTGTGTGGATCCCAATAGTGATCTGGAAAATAGTGTGGATGTTAAAGGTTTCTACACAATATGTTTGTTTTTTCAATATATGAAGCAAAAAGTCTTGAGTAGTACTTATTTACTACATATTCTGAATGCACAATATCAGAATTCAGTATTCGATCCTCATTTCCTGTTGCATAATAACAAACTAAGCTTGATTTTGGTGGCAATCTCAATATTTGAATTAAAAAATACTGATAAATCTCTAGTTATTACCACTGTTTATTAATATTAACATATGAGCCACATGTATTATTGAAACAATCACACATTTTAAATATAGTATTCCCATGTGCTAACGTATACATCGTACACATCTTACTGGAAAACTGTCTAAATAGTAAGTTGATACACAGACTGCTGTTTAAAACAGCTCCAAACAAGGTAAGTGAAAAGGGTGGCGAATTGTTCTCCTCTCAGAGATAAAAAGACTCTGATGCTGAAAGCTGAAGGCTTCTCTTAGTTTACTGGCACAAAATCGTACAGCTATCATCTGAAAAGGTGCAACATTTTGTGGGTGGAAAGATCCTCGCTTTGCCAAAAAAAATCTCTATGCACAGAATTAGATGTTGTTTTTCTAGATTTGCAGTGAAGTAACAATTGCAGAAGGACTTTAGAGACTAATATTAACACTTGAACTTTGTTCAGCACTTCAGCGCTTCTTGTCTGCAGAGCACGAGCACACTTTAAGGGTCTGGGAGAAATGAGAATCTATATTTAGTCACAGGATCGTGAGATGGTTGGCGTGTGTGTCTGCTTCTAAACTGGACTCATCTCCAGCCTGTGCCACGTCCCGAAGTAAACAGCCTTATGTTAAACCAGACATGAATTTCCAAAGCCTTAACAGTCATTGATACAATAACAATCTGCAACAGTCCGTCAAACAAAAGTCAGCTGTTTTTTATCCAACTTTTCACTGCTTATTACGAAAGCACGGAAATATGTATTGATGCATGGATTTAAGTGTCTGTGCTCATGGTGGTGTGAGGTGATGTGATAATTGATAATTGCTTAACAGGGTAGTGCAACATGAGCTTTTGAGCAGAGAAAAAAAAAAGAAACACATTTTAAACAGAATATCAGCAATGACTGCTGTTATTAGATGTAGCACTATTATTCAGGTTGTTACATATAATTTCAAAAGCTTCTTTTGGGTGTGCGGCTCAGTGTGAGATCAGATCATCGCACGTCTAATCCTCTGCAGCTACAGACTCATATCACACCTGAACTGGCTCATCATCCACTTTGACTTGTCCGGCTATCTCCAGCATATCAAGCGCGAGGTGGCAGATGGACTTGGCATGGTGCGTGCACGGCTCGGGCAGCCCGCTCACTGTCATGTACTTATCACCCACTGTTTCCACCTGAGTGAAGAAAAGCACTGTCATTCCATCAGACCATTACCAATGAGCCTTCTTTGATTTATGTCAAAGCGTGGGCTCCTACTGTTCACCAGAAGTTTTTCTTAAATACACGCTACAGCCAGAGAAAAACTAAGACACTGTGAGATTAACACTAAAACACTTACATCAGCCTCAAGACATTCAGGGCCTCTTTGGGTCCTGCTTAAACACTGGGACCACCTAGCCATTCGGCTTGTAGAGTAAATATTACTTCTTTTGGTGACCCAGTGCCTGAAGCTGATCCCTCTGGAAGTGCCAAGGTCTGTTTGACTTCTCAAAGTGCATTCTTGTCTGAAAGCCTGGAGTGTAAATCTGCCGCATGAGGCCTATAAAGTGGTGCACAGCCTTTGTAAAAGTACGACCCTTTCGCAGGGGAAAAACTTCAAGTCAACTGATAGAAATACTTGCATGTGTGTAATTGCACACATGCAATCGCTGCACACATGACTCACCAGTGGGTGAAGGTGCCTCACGGGCTCATTCAACCAACAAAGACGGTGGAAATTGCAAACACTTAAAAGAATCATTCAAGTATTGTTACGTATTGATCATGATCAGACTGCTGCATGAATCCTCCTATACACAGATGAATGATGCTGTCATGGTAAAATTCTTGCTTCCAACCTTGTATACATAAGGGTTCTTCCGAGAGTCTGTCAAGATGTCAAAGCGGGTGTAAACATCATTGAGCAGGTTGACTATCTTGATGGCCCCTTCAGCGGAGGCGTGCTTGCTGCAAAAGGCGTTGAATCCGACGATGCCGCTGAAGAGGATGGTCACGTTGTCATAGCGCTTTGCTGGGACTGGCCGTTTGTGTCGCAGCTCGTTGGCAACAGATGGCGGCAGAACGGAATACAGCAATCTGAAGGGGAGAGGAGAAATGAGCAAACGTGTGGTTGTGTCGTGCTTGAGCAGCAGAGGAACGGGTGGCTGCTGCCAGGCCGGAGTCTGTCCTTTCGAACAGCATTTTATTTGCTCACCCACCACCTTTTGGTCATTTCACTGAGATGGGAGGGTGGGGTTTCTATGGTAACCAGTTAGCTCAATGTTAAAAGCACAGACCCAGCAATGATGCACGTAATTTGACGACATAGGATACATGAAGACGCCAGTCAGCACATAATAAACTACACATTCAAATAGCTTACATTTACCAACGAGAGAGGAATATTCGTGTTTCTGTGACATCCGGAATCATTCACATACTGCCAGGGGATGAACAGCAGCAAAAACAAAATGTCAAAAAATTCATCGGCAGTGCAGCGGCAGTCCTTTGAAATATTTAGAGAGGAGCCGTGAATTCTAATCAATGCTCGCAGCCTGAGGCGCTCTGTGACTGGAGAATGGAGGGAATAATAATGTCGGGAAGTCTCAATGAAGACCACCTCCTCGTCAGCTGTCAGGGATGTGCGAAATTACTACGACAAGTTATTTTCTGACAGCCAGAGTCAAAGCCAGTGGAGTGTCTTCACCATAACAGGGAGTGAAGACAAACGTTGGCAGCGATCAGCTGGGGTAAAACAACAGATCCTGACCCTCGGTGGTCCCACTGCCACTTAGCCTCAACATAACGGCCCAGGAATGAGGCCTGTTAGTGGCCGTGTCCGGCTCGATCTTTTGTCTTTCTGGTCTCAGCCTCATCCCTAAAAGGGAATACGTTTCAGACGAGCTGATGACAATGTTTGCAACAGATTTTTCCTGCACAAAAGGATGAAACAAGAGTTGACAATGCAATCTAGTCTCGTACTAGAGGGAAAAGCTGATAGAATAGAAGTGATACAGCAGCCAAACCAAACCCAATGTTTAGCAAGTTAGTAAAAAAAAAACTTTCTACAACATTTTTTTAATTCAGAGTCATGGTTTAAAAAAATGACATGTGTTCTATAAAAAAAGGAGCATCTACATTATGTTTCTAAAAACACTTTACATTAAAAAATCCATTATAGATGAAAACAAGTCAATTATACACTGCAAATATCTGTTTAAACTAAGAAAATGATAAAGATGAAGCAGTCTCATGGCTGACAGGTTTAGTTGTCTCATAGAAAATGGATCAATAGTAGGTTAGGTCCTCAACCCAAGTGTGTCAGTCATATCTAAGTCTGACAGATCCCGTCCCTCCAGTTCTCCTCTGGGTATTTGTCATGCTGCCCTCTGACCCCTCAGTTCTTTGCTCTGTGCACTAAGGCTTAGAAAAAGACCAGAAACTTGTCTACAGATCTAGAAAATCATTACATAATAATGTGATACAGTTATTACATTGTCTTTACCACAGCCTGAATTGGTCTCACCAGTGTTAAAAGTTCCAGAAAACTAAATATGAATTCAAACTTTTCAGAAATCGTCCGGTGAGAGACTGATCACACAGTGGCAAAACAACTCACTTTATCTGCTTGTATCGACAGCACATAGAAATTAAAAATGGGAATTAAGGTTTAAGCATATTCACAATGAAGAAAAAAAATGGTCCAACCTGTCTGTTTTCTTCTTTTCATCCTCCAGGGCCCGGAGTGTATGCTGCAGACGATCTGTTAGGATTTCCAGCTCCTGGGTCAGTTTGTACTCTTCACGAAACTGCTCACCCAACAGTACCAGGTCACGTGTGGCATCATGAAGCGGAATGTCGCTCAGGTATAGTCCCCTTCGTGTGAGGTCATCCAGGTTCATTACACTAGAAAGTAGAGACAGTCTTTAACTCACACTAGTCTAGTAGTGGATTTCTCTCTATCTACCTACCACAACACCAGTCCCCTTTATTTCACCTTCATCTTGGAATACAGGAGTCTATACATGGATTGTCCTGCATGTCTCCATGGACCACAGAAAGACATCATATTCAGTCTGTTGTCCCCCTGGAACGTTTTCAGTCATTTTCTTCCAACTTAATTGCACCTGTTTAAAATCAAGTACTTGTGAGGATGAATGGAAGCTACTTTGTAAGCTTGTGTCCTGTTTATTCACTCAGTAATTTCTGTAATTGTCCCTTTGGCACTAGATGTGTCTGATTGGGTTTCGAATGTTGCTCCCACAGAAAAATGGCAAAGACGTTGTTTGTTGATATAAGGAATGAGAACAAAACAATATGACTATGAAGTACTAGGAGCCAAGATCCCTGTTCTTCTATCTGAGTGGAGGCTACAGAGGTCCTCAGATAAATGCTCTTCTGGTGGAGTGAAGGCAACTGTTTGTGCTGTCTATGTCTTCACTGGTCAAATAAATGAGCAGAATGATCAGATTCAGTGTTTTTTTTTGTTTGTTTGTTTTTTTCCTGTTTCATGTCTGTAAAGAAAATACTCATATAGTCCTCTGCAATGTGGACAAGATCTCTTGAACCCTGCTCTCCTGGATCCAATATTTCATGAAATATTTCAGAAATGTCTGATTGGTTGTCAAAGGTCCACAGAGGTTAATTGAGGTCACATGAGAAGAGTCAATATAATCACTAACACACAGGCTTTGTGATTGTGTCTTTTTCTTTGACTGTTTACCGTACATGTACTTGTTATAAAAACAAAACACATTTGAAACATCTTTGAAGACAGTATTTGTGATGCTGTCACTGTGATTCTAAACAAACCTGAATGACTATATTTACATGAGAGGAATATTGGACAATGCTGTGAATGTGCTTATGTGAAAAGAAAAATATCGTGGGAGCAGTGGGTAGCACTGTCGCCTCATAGTGAGAAGATCCCTGGTTTCATTCTGGCCTGGGATCTTGTCTGTGTGAGTGTGAACGGCTGTCTGTCCTTCATGTGTCCCTGTGATGAGCTGGTGACTCATCCAGGTTGTTCCCTGACATCCACCCGTTGACAGCTGGGATCGGCTCCAGCACACCCATGCCCCGTAACCGGAGCAAGCAGGAGAAAATGAATGAATGTTTGAGAATGAATGACACATTGGTTAGCACTGCACCACCTCATAGCAAGAAGGTCCCTGGTTCATGGCGTGGGATCTTTCTGTGTGGAGTTTGCATGCTCTCCCCGTGTCTGCATTCTGAGTTCATCTGGTTTCCTCCCACCTCCAAAAGCATACTGAGGTAATGGCCGTAGGTGTGAATGTGTGTGTGAGAGGTTGGCTGTCCTTCATGTGGCCCTGTGATGAGCTGGGAACTCGTCCATGGTTGGTGCGGACAACAGGGTCCACCCTGGACCAGCAGCCAACTCATTGCAGGGCCTTGACATTATCATGTCTGAAAAGTTCATTTCTATCATGTTGTCCTGTCAAAATAAAAATTGGAGTGTGTCTAAAATCGCATGTAGGAAACCAAAGGCACAAGGAAGAAAATACCTGTAGTACATGAAGGCTAAACCACTGTAGTAAAATATTCCACGATGCAGAGTAACAGTGACAACAACAGCATGAAGGTTGCTCTGCACACTTCCATTCGGTTCAGTACAAGGTTTCACCTTGTTGTGTGCAGTAACAATCACGTTGTTTGGCCACGTGATTGTGTAGTTTACCAAAGTTATGTATCCACAACCCGCATCTGCAGCATTGTAGATGATAACAAAACATCAAAAAAAGTGTCTGTGATTGTTCTCTGTCATCCAGTTCATAGTAACTTGCAAGCAAACTTTGTAAGCACAAGTTTAGTCACCTGTGATGCAAATTAGCGAGTAATCCAGGAAATGCATGAATCTACTGGTTCCTAACAAAATGAAAACTACAGGACAATTATCTGTCACCTCAGCTAAGTCATGCTACTGATCATTATGAACAGATTGAGAGAAGGAGGATATTCTTTGGAGGATATTCTTTGCTCCTTTTGGTCTGAACCTGAACAAGGTTCAGACCAAAAGGAGCACAAGCAAACAGATCTTTAACATCAGAATATTGACTGAGGAACACCTGCAGCACCAGCACGACTTAAACCACAACTTCATCGACTTCAAAAAGCCTTTGATGGTGTTTGGCTTGAAGGTCTATGGCAGGTTCTCAGAAACTACAACATACATCATACATACTACTTCATACATCATACAAGTGTTTTATACAGATGCAAGAAGTGAAGAAGTGCAGTTCTTCTTAACAACCACTTGGCAGAACCTTTTAAAACAACCATCGGTGTTGTCTCCTCTCCCCTGTTCTGTTTAACATCTTACCTGGAAAACATCATGAAGGAAACACTTCATGAATCGCACCCCTCCATGTCCATTGGAGGTAGACCCATTGCTGATTTGCAGACGATATTGACCTTATTGGAAATAATGAAACCGAACTCCAGGAACCCACCACCAGACTGGAGAAGGCAACGGGAGCATACGGAACTGAGAGAAGTGCTGAGAAGAGTGAGATCTGGGCAAACAGCCACCATCACCAAACACAAACCAACATCAGATTGAACGGGCAAAAACTGGAGGAAATAAAGGACTTTAAATAACTCGGGTCAATTGTGACTTATGACGGCAGCTCCACAAAAGAAATAAAAACGAGAATCGGCATTGCAACGTCAGCCATGACAAAACTTGCCAATGTCTGGAAAAGCATCTACCCTGTGAAGGTCAAACTCTTCAAGGCACTGATGGGTGAGCTGGACACTCACAGCCGACTCTGAATGTAGGACTCAGTCCTTTGAAAATACGTGCTACAGGTGGATGCTGCACATTTTCTATCAAGAAAATCGGACAACCCAACACTGCAGAACAAGAACCACACCACTAACAGCAACACTTAAACGCCGTAAACCGACCTGGTGTGGCCACACCACGCGACATACCTCCGTGCCAAAGACCACCCTACAGGGGACAGTAGAAGGCAAGTGAAGAAGAGGCAGACAGAGAAAGTCCTGGATGGATAACATCGAGGAGTGGACTGGCTGCAGCTTCACAACCCCTGCTTCATACAGCTGAAGACAGAGAGCTGTGGAGATCCCTGACAGTCCAAGCATCCACCATGACACCCCTACGGGCCCCAAGGCTATGGGACGTGAATGAGTGAGTGAGTGTGAGTGAGAGGGTGAGAGATCGAAGTCAGTGGCCTTTCAGAGAGGGACTGCCTATAATGGACATGAAAGGCTGTAGCCTTTTGGAAAGGAGGTCCTTTCAAATATTGTTTCCCTTAAATCCTATGTCATCTTGGTCTTGTTCATCTTGCAACTCCATCTGTGTTACCGTTGAGGGGTTCCATACGTGAGCACAGACTGCACAGTGAGCTTACCTCGGTGAGCAAAGAAAAAGGATGTTCTCCGCCTCTGGCAAGTAAATCATCTGTCCTTTCAATCTCAGACAGCTGATCTCCACCCCCGTCAGCTCGTCCTCGTTCTCCACAGTCTCCACATTCAGCAGACCCTCCTGCCAGGATTACATCCCATTTGTGAATGATATGATGTGATGTGTTTCTCTCTAAACATGTTTCCAAACCATTGTAGCTCACTCTTTATTTCTGAGATGGGGTTTTCCTCATAGAGCTTGGCGGGGGTCCGAGTGCTTTTCTAGTTTTCTCTTTTATCAGTTTATCATACTTTGTGCTTACGTTGCATGATGACACACTTACATTTGTATTCTAATCAGCGTGGACTCTGGTTCTAATGTACAATCAAAGTATTGTTGCACGTCCCACAGAACACTTTCATCATTTGTTACTTTCTGCTACATTTACCTTGCTTCTCAGAACGAAGACAGTGTTGATGTGGGAAAGAATGCCGTGAAAACTGAAGTCAATGTGAGGCCGGACCAAAGAAAACACTGACGGAAGAATACAGGAGCCAGGTTGGAGCTGTGGAGGATTAAAAATGACTGCTTTGTTATCCATACGCATATATGCATATTCATGAGGCGGTAGGGTCCTCTGACCTATGTGAACATATTCAGGTTGTGATGTGATGAAAGAGCGCTCACTGCAATTGAAGCCGTTTCACATAAATAAATGAGGAAGCACACCTGTGGCAGGACGCGATAAATGGCATTTCCACACTGCGTGAGCATCAGGTCTTTGTCAAACATGAGGTGGAACGGAAAGGCTTTGCAAAATGTGTATGGGCTGATTCTGGTTTCCTGCGTGCCGTTCTCCTCGAAGCCATCCAGATCCTCATAGAATGCCTCTTCCTCCGAGTCCTTCTCCTCAATCAGAAACTTGATGTGGTCACATTCCTCACTTTTTGGTTGGATCATCTGAATAAGATGAAGTTAAATAATTTGTACTTATTTGTACTATGATGTGATTATTTACAATGATGATGATGTAATAACATCAAGTGCATAAAATGACGCGATTCAGTCGGTGGATGGGCATAGGACACAGTGACGTCAGGCAGCTGTCTCTGCACCCTGTTTCCACAGCAACCGTTGCTAATATTTCCAGAAATTGGGTGTCACATTTGGAGTGTCTGCCATTTTCTGTTCTTTCATTACACACACAATTGCACAAAAATACTATCCTGTCTGTACAATGTGATTAGGTTTGAAGGAAAATGTCACTCCAGACGAGATGTAGCAGGGGGCTTAGGAGAATAATATTCCAATTACTGGTATTACTTATTTTCTGTGTATTTTATCTACATTCAAATCAATATATTTACCAACAACATAAATCCAGTGGATGCAGTTCTTGACTAAGGTTAAGTCTTAAGCAATTTTACATTCAACCACAGACAAAGTTGACATAACACTGGAAGAAAGACTCCTGATATCTCCAAGCTAGAGACACTATAACTTAGATCTAAAAATATCCTGTGACTCACACACATTAGTCAAAATCTGAACTGGAGTTGTCACAGTTCAGCACTGATCCCATTATGGAAATATTCTTGTTTTAACCTTGAAATTACAACCTCTTTGGTTTACATCCAGAGACACACACATCCTGATCAAAGCATAACAGCAAATGTTGTTATAAAATTAGAAACAACCTGGAAACTTCATCATCTATCCAGCATCAGCTCAGCACGACACAGGAGCAAAACAGAAAAACTGACCTTCATCTCAATCTCTGTTCCGTGGATTTGCTGAGCGACAGTTTTAATGATGCCAATCACAATGTCTTGCAGGCCTTCTCTCTCTGAGTAGTAATGGAGAATCAGATTGTTCCCCTTCTCTGCATCAGTACAGCGAAACGAGGGAGCCCTCATCCCAGGATAGATGGTACCCAAGTGGTCATGGAGAGCATCCAAATTCTGAGAAAACGTATGTGTGAGTAAGTGTGTCAACAACATGTCCACTGACATGACGCTTAAAGAAAAACATGATGCTCTGTAAAACCTCTGTCCTCAAGAGTGGAGTTTCCCTGACTGGTGAAGTCAAAGTTATGTCAAAGATAATGGATCAAGACGTTTTGGTGTGAAAGCAATGTAGGGTTTCTGTTCAGGTCGTGGACAGAAAACGGATCAGAACACACACATATTAGAAGACACAAGATTCACCTGATAATAGACCATTGTACTTTGAAAGGATGTACAAATATGATGAATTTGTTATATAATTTTGTATCAGAAAATGCTGTTTATTGCATTTGAATCTGGAATCAATAATCAGTCATAGTGATATCAGGCAAAGTACCTGCAAAGACGAGAGCTTACCTGCAGGAATTCACGAACATTTGATCCCAACACTCGCAAGATGGTGTCATATCCCGACTCTTGGCAGAATTCGAAAAACATCTTCCCAAACATCTGCAAGATGTCTCCTGCATTAATCTCTGAAATACAAAAAGCAGATCAATAATTCGCCAGCTGTATCTTACGATAGAATTAATTTTTTTACAGCTGATGCAAAAAATAAGTCTTACTGAGAACTTTGCTTGCTGCGGCGACAAGGTCGTAGGTTTTGGTGTCATCATATATGATTCTCACAAGGAATTGACCCTCAATGTCGAGTTGAGCCTCTCGCCTGAAACCAAAGTGAAGATGTGTTCAGACGTTATCGTGATAAAAAGCATAGATCGTTTTTATAATATAGCTTTAAAGGAATATTCTGGTTGTATGTATAATGTAGTAGGTCCTATGTGTATTATGATTTATCACAGTGTTTTAAGGTCTCCACATTAGTTCAACTGATTGTGTGGTTTCATGTTTGCATACAGTTAATCACATTAAAATCTGCAGCAGGTCGATTGCTGAAAAGCCTCAGTGCACTTTGCTATTTATATAATTTTACAGGTTACAAACTTGTATTCAAGCTTAATGAGGTTCTGATTACTACTTTTTAACTGAGAAAACAAACTTGATTGATGGCGCTGACCAGCAATCACCGTTTTATTAGAACACATAGCAGCTGGGAAAACATACCAGACTTAGAACGGGATTCAAAAGAAAACAAGAGTTCATTTTAAAATTACTCAGCAGACCTAAGTTTAAAAAGAGGACAAACATGATAAATTGAGCATTAAATAACAATGAGGTTCAGAGATATGACACTGCAGAGCGCTTTTAGTTTTTTTATAGCTGGAGAACTTTGGAAACTCTGACACAAGACAGCTGTTGCTCTATTTTCTTCCTTTTTTAGTGGAGGCAGGTCGAATGTAGGTTAGACTTCAGATGAAAAGTCCACAACAATTGGGCCAACATTTTTAATGTAATTTGTTAACAGAGTAAAGAGACTGTAAATGCATTCATAAGTAAGAAAATCAAGTAATTCATGAATAGATAGATAGAAAAGACTTTTAAGCTCTGTGACATTGCAGCAGCGTCTTTGTGATTTAACAGCAGGACCGATATCCATGAAACATTTAGAAGGGGAGATGAACTCACCAAAGAAGAAACTTGTACATTTTAGGGCGGGCAAAGATCAAGGGGATTTTGTTCCACTTGTAAATATTGCAAGATAGAGCATTTTTAGACATTTTCATGAATGACTAATGAATCATCATTGCATCTCTGTGCAGAGATACAGCATATTCCCTATATTGTTAGGAATATAAACATATAGTACTGGTCTGGCTTCGATGTTAGCCTCTAAACTAAACCTTTTCTATTGTGAATATTACATTTTTGTAATATTTTTATTTCAATTTTCTTTTTTTCTTTTTTTTTTACATTCTCATTACTTACTTATTAAATATTGCATGGACCGCTATCAAAATTAAATCGGCATATGTTAATTCATTCTGGATATACAGAACAAGGAAATTTCCTAATTTCATAACATTTCAGCTATAACTGAGTACATTCACTCTACAATACTTCATGAATATATTTTACCGTAGTAACTGCAAATTTCCCTGAAGGACAAAAAAGGATCAGACTTCTCTTATCCTAATACATGTGTTTAACATGACAGAACATGGCATCAATTTAAATTTTTCGACTTGTACATTTTCTTCTATGTTACTGCTTTAAATAAAACTACTTCACCATTCTTTCAATGTATACACTGTATACTAAGAATCCATTAAATGAATATCAGCTGATATTTGCTTTTCGCCTTTCCACAAATAAGATGACATTTACAGACAGCAGTAGCCAGTGATTCTACGATTACTTTTGTTGAAAATAGTCATTCAGACATGCTGATTGTAAGTAATAGATGATGATGGGCTGATGTAGGTAGGTCAAACTGTTAATTGAAGTATCGGTATTAGCCCACCAGCATTCTTGTAATTATTATCTTATCACTCATTTTATCATTTTCGCTATCAAATACTGTCCCATGCTTGTGTGTCGGTGTGTAACCCCACAGGACTGAAAAGTAAACACATGATCCACTCACTTGATGTCCTCCCACACTTCCGGTCCGTAATTCCTTAAAACGAGGAGCTCCAAGGCGTGATTCACAAAACCGTACTGTAAATATATGTGAAACAACATTTACTATCACAGAAATGCAGTCTCCGAAACCCTTAAGCTGAGCAGATGCATGATTTTACAAGATACACCATTTGCTCTACCGTTAAATGAACGCATAACGTTAATTCACCTGTTAATACTGTATGCAGAGTGAGTGAACATCACAAGCAGTCTCTTAGCAGGAAATGCTAAATACACTGCGTCAGCCTCCAAACAGCCCCATCTTTCGGAGGTAAAACATGAAAGACATTAGATGTGTGTAGATATGTACGTACCATGACGACAGATGCGTTTCCTTTCGGTAATTTTAAGCGAAAAACATCGGGTCAAACGGCACCTTCGCTTGGTACAGATGCTGCTGACAGCTTCTGCGCCCATACCCCCTTTTCCGTCAGCTAGTGACCGACAGGCCGCTTGACCAATAGCACGGGAGGATGGGCGTTACGTAAACAAATGGGGACCAATGAGAACGAGGTTTACATTTTTCCAACTGATGCTAGCGAGAACTGAAATATGTGCAGACAGCAGATGAACTCTTCGACTGATCTATGGTCAGAATTGAAAAATTCGTTTGAGATGTATTTATACTGTAGGTGTACTTTATTTATCCATATATATTTAATTTTCATGTGACAAATGTCATTATAGTATTGTTTCAGTTATGGAAGAAAGATCATGCCAAAGGGAAAATACAGGTTTGTAAGAAATATGAAGAAAATCATTATTAAAAATACATATCCTTGAATTTATTGTTCTTGATGATTTGATGTTGATGATGTCATGTAATATTAAGCTGTGTATTTGATTAAATAACTAACTTACAATACAGCAATTTCATTCTTTATGGCACCATCCCTTCACATGTGTCTAATCGCAAGAATTTGTAAACTTCAAGTCCAAGTCAAGACGTTAAGATGCAAGCCCGGTGAGTTGAATCTTAAATCATACACAAAGTCATAAGTCTGTCCTGATCCCAGTCTTTTACTAGATACAACAGCAACACACCAAATCTAATGAAACATTTATTTATTTGGTCACGTACAATCTATTACAGTAAACAGGAAATGTTACATAGTACATAGGAAATGTACATAAAGTACGAGTTTTGGAAAAATTGTTGAACTCGCTTAAGTATTTGTTGTGTAAAATATTTTGTAAATTATAGTCAGTCATGTACACATTTACGTATGTTGATATTTATTGCGCCTGGATTACATACATTAATAATTAAAGCACATGGTTATGAATGATAGTAGGACATTCATTGTAATCCACTGCATAGGAAAACGTGTAATGAACCCAATGTAATAAATACAAACTTGTGTGCAGTGGAAAAAATGACAATACATATACTACATGTTTTGGCAATTGAGCTGTTGGAATGTTTTATGTTGTATATATGGAAGAAAATTACATGAAACTATATACTGAGCTGGGGCCACACACATCAAAAAACAATGTGCTCTCTTATTGTTTGATCAGATTGAAGAAACCAGCAGGAAACACAAATACATACTGATGAGTACAAAGAGTCGCTATAGTCTGAGATCCTGCCTGTATGGTTCCTATAAGGCACCTAAATCTGCTCTGCATTCTGTCAATTGACATCATGGTGCTTTAGCAGGTACTCAAACAACCACAGGAGTCAAACATGTAGAAAAGAATGAAAAGACACAAAATATCAATGACATATAATTTATAATCCAAGATAATACTTTTCATATTTTTTGTATAAAAAAGCCCCCCCCCCCCCAAATATCTGTTTTGTGCAACTCTTTGTAGATCTCTGAATACTGGTGTTATTCATGTGTATTTGTCTATGTATTTATGTATATTTCTGTTTCAGTGCCCGCAGATGTTTTGTCAGTGTCTTTCAGTGGCCATGTTTAGTAAGAAATACTCTATTATTGTCTAAGTGGGTTTTAGAAGTGAATGCACACTAATTGTGTTATAAATTCATGTTGGACCTTTCAAAGCAGATTGTTAAAATACTTGCTTAACTTAAGGAAAGGGTTGGGAAAAAAAATCTGATGCATCTGCCTATTGGCAGAGCATATTGGCATGTATAGCCATACAAATAACAGCTTGAAGCACAGGTTTACATGAGGGTGAGTCTCTAAGGATGAGTCGGAAACTGCAGCATGGGAGATGACAGATTCTATACTCAAACACTCGTGAAATTTTGTGTAGTATTACAGAGAAAAAGGGAGCCCAGCAGTGCCAGGCCACCCTCTGAAATGTATTTTGCCATCTTTTATATTCATCCCATTCTTTCTTTTTGACATTTCCTAAAGTTACTGGGAAATGTTCTGTTCTGTTCATGGTAAAAAAATGTATTTTTTCTTCAGGGGGTGACCCCTGTTGCTGTGCCCTCTCCTTGTTGGCTCAGATTATAAAAATGAATATCTAACTTGTTCCGTTTCCTGCAAATTTGACCTTCAAGTAAATGCAGGCTCTTTTAGACACCAAAAGACATTGTTATCTGAACAACCCCATGTAAAGAAGAAGAAGTTTGCAGTGATGTACTCCCATGATATTCTTCTTTTGATGCAACATTTTAGGGCCGAGTTGATGTTTGACTTCATTTCAGAGTCAGTTTAGGTGTTTTGAGTGAGGACTCCAAAAAGTAACATACACCAGGGATGTCCTCTGGGAAATTGGCCGGAAGATCCTGTCTGCTCCTGGGAATGAAGACAAACTCTGGGCGATCCTTCAGCAATCTGAGACAAGAAGCACACAAATAAAGCATGAATCTAAAAACAATGTAGCGTATTATTTGACACAAGAGCAAACACAGTGCTCCACTAGGACTTCAGCTTCCTGTCCAGAACAGCTCTGTTTTCTCCAACACTCTGGAAACCAGTGACACCTCAAAGCATTTGGTAAATGAAAGATTCATCTTGTTCCGGTAAAAAAGACTTGATGCCACAATTAGCAGCATCACATCACCTGTATGTTGTCGGGCTGACGTGGATTTTTCTAGGTTGGCTGCAGGACTCAAACTTGTTGGCGAGTGTGACGTTATTCCCAAAAAGGCAATAACGAGGCATCTTCACCCCAACGACTCCGGCGAGTACAGAACCAGTATGGAGGCCAATACGCATCTGGAAAAAAGTACAATATTCAATATTATTCAGGCAACAGCTTGTCTTCATTAAGTTTTCATTTAAGTTTCTTTATAAGTTTTCCATTGGAGAGGGTCAACAGATTCCACTCCTCCTTTTCCTGTAATGTTTGCAGCTCTTGTATTTTCTCTACAAATGACTTGGTATCACATAAAAAATAAACTTGGGTAAGTTCTTTTTTTGTCCACGATGACCCATTAATGCGCCAGCAATTGTTGCATAAATGCATCAGTTACAAAATCATGTATAATTTATGTCATATTACATTAAACAACCAGCAGTACATTTGCATCAAAGTCAAAAAACACATTGATTTGAAGTTGGGAAACAAGCAGAAAAGGCTTGAATGTGTATGTATTTGGAATGTGAATAGTTGCAAGTTCAGTAAGCTGAATAAAGTGCATCAAAAAAGGCTGAGCTGTTCCCTCACCTGTATCGGCTCTCCTGTTGGCGTCATCACTTCGTCTGAAAGCTCCATCATCATTAAGGCCATGAGTGCAATTTGGACAGCGTGTGTCTCGCTCTCCTTATGTAAGCCACCAGCAACACAGTATGCATCACCAATGGTCTCCACCTGAATAGAGTGCATGGTCACTAAAATGTTTTCTATTGGCACCTGAGAAAGAAAAAAAACATCTGTCACATCTATCTATGCTCATACGCTATACTGTACGTATTCAACCAAAAAGATCAAACCTTGTTGAAACTATATGATGTCATTAAGAAGTGAATTTTCAACAACATGACAAATGTGAAGTGGATATTTGTCACAATATCTGCAGCCTGGCGTCCATCTTGCATAGACAGTTGGCGTAACAATCAGGGTGTCATAAAACTGAAAAATTGTAATTATACTTCATCCCTTGCCTTCTTATGGAGACTTTTCACATGTAAATCCTGACCAAAGAGCACTCAGCAACCATGTGGCAGGGACAAAGTGAAGTTATTTTTAGCCATATGCATGTGGAGTGGAAACAGCGTCCTGAAGGAACTTCCTTGCGTTTTACGAGATATTTGTCAAACATGCTGCTCTCTCTCTGTTGTGCTTCTTTGACACTTTGATTACATTTTCCAGCCTCCATGTAGATTAGGGGCCCTTGTCAGACAGTATGGTAGTTGTAGTGATCTACAGTAACAGTGAGTCTTTAAAATGTATTTGAGGAAAACCTGACCACGTAAATCATATGCTCCTACCTGATGTACGAAATAATGAATCTGTTGACAAGTGTAACTGTGTTTCTCTGCCCCAAACAAAATTACATAATTTTTCAGGTTTCATATTCCATCAGGTTGTCAGCATCTGTAGTCTTTATTAATCATTAAGAATCTGTGGTTCTTCAAGAGTTTGTTTAAAACTGCAAATTAACCAGAAAACTATTTCATTGCAGAATACTGTAGTAAGAAACTTGACTTGCATCCTGTCAACCATGTTTTTAAACCTGATTCTTGAAAAAAAGGACATTTTATACTGACACCAACTATACACACACACACACACACACACGGAAAGTATGAATGGGTGGACGACAAGGCACAGAGACAAGCAGCAGTATGCCCATATTGCTCACTAACCTACCTTATAGACATCGAGCTCACCGCATTGGTGGTCAAACCTAGTGTACAACTCATTGAGCATGGTGATCACTTGCATCGGAGTGCAACGTGAGCAAACAGCTGTGAAGCCCACAAGGTCAGAGAAGAGCATCGTGACTCGATCAAACTTCTTGGCCTGGACGGTTTGGCCCTGCCACAGCTGCTGCGCCACAGTCCCAGGGAAGATCGAAAAGAGGAGGTCCACTGTCTTCTTCTTCTCATCTTCCAGCGCTTGGTGAGCATACTCCAAGGCTGCTTTGGCCTTCCCCAGTCGCTTCTTCAAACCATCCTGTGCTTTGGCCTGTTCACCAACCAAGACAACGTCTCGCAGTGCATTATGAATCGGGATGTCTGACAGATAGAGGCCGCGGCCTGTTAGCTCCTCCAGCTTGTCCACACATGGCGATCCCAAGAACAGGATGACGTTGGACTCAGAAACGTAGATCATTTGGCCTTTAAGGTCCATGAGCTAGAAAGAAATGGGTTCATAAACCAAGTTAATTTGGGAGAAAGTTTAACTCTTCATCAATGTTTGAGATAGCTTAACTACGGTGCTGACTGCACTTTGCAGTGTCTTACAAATTGTGGCACAAATTCTATAATCTAATTAAGTAAGTTAGAACACTGAATGTACTCATAAAGAAACACTGCCTTAATTGGTACATTGAGTGAAAAATGAAAATGCCTGGTTTTAACGGTTTGGAACCAGGAAATTCTTGAAAAAAATGTCAAATCTAGCAGCGGGGCATTTCTGGTCAATCTTACTCAGTACTTTCTTCCACACCATAAAACCCATGTTTAACACGGTACTTACTCCTAAATCATCCCCGCATTTGTTCAGAACTGCATTTCCATTTGAACTTCACAACTGAGTGGGTTTTTTTCCATTCTGACATCACCCTCTAGACATTTAACTCACACAGCGCTGAAGGTTCATTTACTCAATCCTTTCTGTGCTTCTCTGGTGAGTTAATACATTTACTTCAGCAGAATTGCAAAAAAAAAGAAGAGGAATGACAAACCCTTTGTCAGGGATATAATATACAGTATGAATTTCAGTATAAATGTTTTTGTTCTTAATATTTGTCATAGTTATCAATTGATTGAAACTGCTGATTGATATATAGACTATTGTGACGTGGTTATTGTAGCTTCGTTATTTTTACATTGTAACACGACCATTGCTGGACAAGACACTTCTTTTGACATCTGAGTCGTGTTTGTGCATTTGTCTGCTGAGTAATGTTTACATCTCTCTCACTGAGTGGAGATGGAACATATTTCGTTTGCAGTCAGTCGTCAGTGAGAGGTACACCTTCAACTTCCAGACAGGTGAGGGAAATCACCTCTGACAGAATGTCATTAGTCATTAAACCCCTGTCATGTTTACTCACTGACAATTTTCTTCATGAGTCATGGCAACCACTGTGCACCACTGTGCACAGTTACATTAACAGGATGAGCATGGCTGTGCTTTTGATGGATGAAATGGTTTGACATTTGCTTCTGATCTTTGCTGGGGGTATAATGCTGATGTCCACCTCAAGCCACACATATGCCACTGATAAGCTTGATAGCTCATAATGGACTTGTTTTTCCCCCTGTCTTTGTTTATTGTTTAAAAACAATACCCAGAGGACCGTTTACACCTCACTTGTGAGTTTTTACATTGTCTGCCATGACATACCTGGCCTGTGTTATCTGTGCTGGAAGCTCCATGCTTGATCCGAATAATAAACTGTGTGTTCAGCATAGTCAGAATTCCTTGAAAGGTACATATTATCTGAGGAGATGTGATGGAGAAGTGTTCTTGAAAGGTCAACGCCCGCCTTAGTCCATCCTTCCTGCTCAGTCTCTTCCTGAGCCCATGTCCTATTTGTACTAGAACCAAGTCCTGGTCCAGGATCAGATGGAAAGGGAAGATGGTGGAGAACAGAGAGGTAGGAAGAGTCCCAGCGGAGGTCGCACGGAGTGGACTGGGGCTCAGTGTCTTATCATCTTTAACTACAACTGTGTACAAAAGACTGGGCTGTGGGTTGGATTGCAAAATGCTGTCTTTAGCACTGGGGGGGTCAGTCAACACATCCACAGTGGTGTGGTACAGCAGGCGGGCAGCTGCCTTGATAACTCCAGGGAAGAAGAGCTCAGTCGTCAAGTGGGGGTTGAAGAAATAGACAGTGAGCAGGCCCGGATCCTTGTCTAAGCACAGCACTGAAGGTTCGTTTACACAATCCTCTCTGTCTGTTTTGGGCGCCGTACTGCTCTGTTTCAGCAAGACATTGAAGCTGTTGAGGAAGTCGTGAAGTGCTCCCCCTACCACTCTCAAAATGTGTCCATCCTCCTCATAGCACATGTTGAAGAGCTCCTCACCGAGTGCAACTTTTACAGCTTCCATTGGGATCACTGCAGAATACATTAAGGGGACAGGTAAATGTGAAAGGCCAAACATGAAGTTACAACACTATGGATATGAGCTTGTGATTTGATGTTACCTGCTTTTGTAGAATAAACCTGCATCATCTCCACTAAATGCTCTGGTTCATTGCTGCAACTCTGATTGTCTGTGCAACAAACCAATGAACTGGAGAGACAACAGCCAGCAGAGTCAGACACAAACCAGCAGCAGTCCACACTTCACTGTTCAATCACTGAAATAACTCAGACCCCACCGGTGACCAGTAATACTGGTCGTTATAAACTACTCCACTCGTGGAATTTCTCATAATTTTGTCCATGAGATGTCAAAACAAAAGGGGAAAAAGAGCCCACGTGAAACTGTTCAGATGTCTTGTTTTGTCAAATCATCCAGAGTACAAACACCGAAACGCAGTGAGATATTCTGAGAAATTGACTGACACTATGGATCGATTTCAGTCCATTCATGATTTCAACCAACCAGTCCATAAATCATTTCCTAGACTGTGAACTGACTGAGAGAAAAGTGTGATTCTTGATTGATTCACTGTGTTAGCAAGCAAATTGTCATTTTATCTTTACAGCAGCTTACAGCTCCAGTCGGGTCTGATCTGGGGAACTTTTGGTGCTTACAGCTCAGTTAAGGGACGTGGAGTTAAAATGTTTGACACAGGTCAGATATGCGCCATATAAGGTTTAAATTGTGGCTGAGTTTCAGCAACCACATGCACACGAAAACATCCATGTTCTAATACGAAAACAGAAGACAGTAGCAACGTTCAGGCCACATAGTTACTGTCTATGTTATCATTATTAGACTTGTGATACAGGCAATTAGGTTTTACATGCATGTACTGAATTGTTGTTCCGCCCAATTGAATTCATATGTTTTGCAGTTGGTTGTTATTAATATCTTAGATGGAAGACATGTTACCTTTCAGACTCCTTTAGTGTCATCATTCTCTGGAGGGCAGTGTGCAGCCTGTGAAACTGTGACAAAACGCCCAGTGAGTAAAAGGTATCACAGCAAAAAGACAATAACAGTTCAAATGTAGATTCCATCCCAAGCAGATCAGCAGTCTCCCAGTCTTGTTGAATGATCTCTTCAGGAGTATTCCCGACTCACCTCGGGACATGCCAATTTGCGGATGCTCTCCCCAAGTGTATGCAGATTAACTTTGGCTCTGCTGGTCTTCTGTCGAGGCAGATCCTCGTCTCTCTTGCCGTGCACGTCCTCAGAAATGGGCAAGAAATCTGCGTCGTCGGCTGAGCGCTCCTCCAAGTGCTCAGCGCGTTTGGCGCCGCCGGAGAACGGACACTCTCCGGATATTTTAAGTTCCTTCAGCTTCGCGCAGAACATCTTCCCCGCTGTGATCTCCCGTCTCTTTCACCTATTCTCGGAGGAGGATGCACTTGGTCGAGCTACTGCCTCTGGGAGACATTCCATCAACATGGGGTGCTCATCCAGGATATTTATTTACATTCCTCCTCCCCTCGCCCATTCAAATGATCAGCAGCATCCACATCAGCCACATACAATATTCACGGAAACCTGCTCGGGTAAAGGATCTCAGGGAACTATCATCACCAAAAGCCAATGAGAGACTGAGGGGGGAGCAGGAGACCAATGCGCAACTGGGGCCGTTGCAGCTCAGCAACCTATCAGCAATGAGACATTATTTCCAGGCGACTCCTCTCATGCAATGGACTTTTCTCTCTCGTTCTCTCTCTCTTTTAGATCTGCCTTTAGAGTGATGAAACTGGTTCCCACATTGTACTATTATTATTATTATTATCACATGATATCCGCTATTGATTTCCCCACCACTGAATGGTTTGCATGTTTGTTGACTCTGAAGGATAAGCTTGATGATGCTCTGTGTACATATGTGTGTGCGCACAATCTGGCCATTGTGTAACCAGGAGGTTAAAACCCATGGGCACTAGCATCTGTCATCTCTAATGCCGCCTACAGATGATCATGGTTTGCCAGTGGGGAGAAAGGTCTTTATTTCCACTTTTATACTTCCATACTTTAACAACTCAACGAGATGGACACTCGCCATTACGGAAAAGTGGACAAAGATATGATTTGAAAGCTGCTTTAACAGACTCGGGAAGGTCAAGATTTACTCACCACTCCTCTGAAACCTCATTCCAAATTCAGGTCATGTGCAATCCTGCACTAGACACTAACTCGTGGTCACTGGCGGCAGACATGCAAGACTAAAATCAATAGCTACCAGTGAAATTGCGCTACTTATTTGCTGGGTCTTCACGACCTGCATGCCAAGCCTGCTGCCATTGTCTGACAGAATAAATCCATGTCTCAGCGTAAATAATGAACAACACTGTCACTTGGGAGTTCTCGCGTCTCTTCTAGGAATAGTCACCACCATGCTTATGCTGGCAGTTAGTCAACAACAAGGCCTGGGATGTTGATGTTTTATCTCAGTGTGATGACACAAAGTTTATAGGTCAGAAATCCTTTCACTGGGCCCAAGTGTGGTCAAGATGGTCACCAAAGAGAATAAGTATTTTTCCCCCCACTGTGTTATTTATCACATTCTTATCTCTTTCTCTATCTAAAAATATCTGGCTGGTTTGAACTTACTTACAAAGCGTTGGAATTCTCCTCTGAAAAACATACAATTGGAAAATAACGGCTTCGTAAGGATCAAGACCATCTTTCATATAATGAATAGAAGGATTTCTATTCCATTACCGATTTAACTCAAAGTTGTCTGAGCCAAGCCAGTCTTTGAGTAATTGACTTGTGTTGATCCACCTTTAAACCATCAGGGATCATGATTCAGTCAGGGCTATGAAATGTTACAAAGGTATTGCTGAAACAATAGTAACTTTGAACAAGGAGTGTGGACTACTGGCTGTCTTGTTAGGGAATTGTAATTGGAAAAATGCTGATTTAAGTCAACATGTTGTACTTATACTTGACTTTGGCAATTCAATAATAATAAATGCATTCCAGTGTGTCCCAATACTGACATGATCCATAAGACCCTTCTGAGTTAAAGAAGCAAACTGTAAATTTACCTCATTGGTCCCAGTTCTTGTAAGATACTTCTCACACAGAGGACAAAACCAGCTGCACTGACATAAACAAACCTCTTTGCCATAATTATCCATAACACAGACCCTGTGACCTCTGCCAGGGAGCAACAGTGAATTAGGTCTCAGAACAGTAAAGTGGTCGTCTTGAGTTCACGTTGCTTCACATGAGTCTTCACAGGGTTAAAGGAGGAACCAGAGTCCAGCAGTATCAAGCCAAGATCCTGGAAAATGAGGGGGGCACAATGCTTCTTAAAATGGAAATACTCAAGTCAAAGTACCTCAACACTATCACAGTATAGCTCGGGCAGTAAATCATCATTGATGGGGTAATAAACAACTATAAACAGATAATAAACAAAATATAATATGAAGCATCTGCATTTTTTTTATTGGCTGATATGAAATTATGTCTAGTTTTATATGAATCGCTCTTCCTTTGTGTGGCCATCACACACTCAGAGGACCAAAAGCAGGCATGTTGTATTAGACTCCATTCTGCTTTTTTCTGTTTTGATGTTAACCTGTCATAGTTACAGTCTTGATTTATTTCATACCTTTGTCGCTTGCATGTTGTTCATTTGTTCGTTTTTTGTTCTTTTTTTTTGCTGGACCCAATACCAGCTGTCCTGACATGTTGTATCTTATCTTATTTCCTTGTTGCCTTGGAAGTTTTCCAACTATTTTGTGTGGTGACCCAAGTGTCACCTTAAATACCAACTATAATTATACTTTAAAGTGAATACCTTGCTTTAACTCTTACTTGCACTCTGCTCTTGATTATCTAACCGTTATCTGTCAATTCTGCAGCAAATATAACTGACAATTGTTTGCTGACTTTCTCAGTTTCAGTTTCATCTTGGCAGAATACAAATATTTTTTCATGTGACATAGTTTGTTGTAACTAAAAATACAGAGAATCAGATTGATGATTCCTGCAAAGACATAGTTAGATAATATAAACAGTATAGCGAGAGGAAGTTAAATTTCCACTTTGGCATCAAATGGATATTTTCAAGATACTTTCTCAGAGGATGTTCTTGCGTATGTACTTGATGAATGTACAGTTCTAATGTGAGTTTACACAGAGTAGAGTCATACTTCCAGGCTTTGCACACACGTTTCTTAAAATGTTTGTGATACTCTGTGAGATAGCAAATATCATCAGAAATCAAAGCCAGCTGATGATGTTCACAGTGATTTAACAGCAGTGACTTAAAATTATTACTGCACTAAATCTTACAAAAAGAAACTTGTAATATTCAGTCACAAAAACTCATGTAAATCTTCTCTAGGAATGTTGTTCTTCTATTGCACCGTGGATATACTGCAGCTAGCCAATGCACTGCAGATCAGAAGTGTTCTGTCATAATACATAATACATGCTAAATTGGCAGTTTTGTATCATAATACTATTTTTAGTTGCATAAACATCCACTATATTATTATTTAAGTATTGTACTGAGTATATTACATTAAAAAAGCAGCCTTTTGTTAGCCAAAATAAGGTAAACACATCTCATCTGATATCTGATTTGGCATTCCATTGCAAGTACAGCCTGTCATGTTCTGTTTTATTTTCTTGGTGTAACAATTGTTATGATCAGCCGTGGGTATAAATGTCCCACTTCTTTAATAACAGCGACATACAATATTTCTAATCCCAAGTCAATGCATTCGGCCTGGCCTCTCATGCATGGCTGCTGCATAATGGCCTGAGGTAAACAGGGAAAAACACTTTCCCTGTATATATTCAGAATATTTTCAGTTTGATTTGCTCTTGTTAAAAAGGTGGATTTTGGAGGTGGTGGTGGTGGCAAAAATAAGTGGCTTAATGAAATGATAAGAAGATGTGAATGTAGATGCAGGTTTTGCGATGTTGCATAAGATGGGTAACATGAGCACTGATGCTGGAATAATTAGATGTAGCATGCTTCACTCCATCGTAGTTGACACAAAACCAGCATTAGAGATACACTTGAGAGCAAACCTACAGGCGATTCTATTCATGCACAGTATATATGACCACATATATTACCCCTGAAGACCTGGCTCTGTACGTTTATCGAAATATCTGTTGAAGATTTATAGCCAGGACATGAACTATATACAATGCATATTTTATGGTAATGGTCTTTTTTTCATGATGATATAACCATTTTTGACAGCTGGATACATTTCTCAGTAGCCCAGCTTGTCCATGAAAATGATCATAAACTTGCATTTAAACATACTGAATATATTTATGCTTTTGTAAATAGAATGAGACTTGAGGCAAGAAGACTGTAGACACCATCTTAAACAGCAGCTAGTAACATATGTCTGTATATTATTTTGTTTACCACAAATTCAATATCAATTTATTTCAAATTCACTTAAAATACATCTGAGTAAAATAAACAGATTAACAAACAAACGGTTCTGTTTTATACCAACAATTTGTAAGTCTAGGCTGTTCACCATTTAAACAGCAACAGAACAAAACTAATTTGAACTTGTAATTATGGCCTTGAGATGTAGAAAGCCCATAAATACAAGTTACCCTGAAGGCAACACGAGTGGGCGGGGTCGGCCTGTACCAATAGAATGTCGCAGCAAGAGACACGTTGAGAATTGCCTACAACACAAATGTCAGCCTCCGTGGTTAGCTTACATTAACCTGTTAGCGTCGTGGTTTTAACATAGCTGAACGAAAATTCACCATGGTACGTTCTCTGAATGTTTAACAAACGTTTGCGTCATATCTGCCTGCTGTTTGAGGTCATAGTGTGTCCGTGGTTGGTTTCAGACCTACAAAGAGAAGCTACGACAGTGATACAAACCATCTTCTTTATGGTCAGCCAGTAACTTCGTTGTTTTTGCTGTATTTTAGCTTGTTGACTCCCAAAACACCGAGTCTAGGAGCATCCTTCGTGTCAGAGGGCTGCTGGAGTTCAAATGTCAGCTGGACAGTACCAATGGTATGTTCACGGACTTGCATGTCTCATTCATGAAAACCAGTTATTCTTCTCTCTAGTTGGTATATATGCACACTGGTGTTTACAATAGAAATGCAAGGAAGAGTATTTATATATATTTTATATGGATGTGATCATGACGTGTGCCTTCTTTCAGAGGTCCTCATGCACAAACAAATCTCAAGAGGCTTTGAAACCCTCCGCGTTCAAGTCAGATCTGAATCCTGTGTCCTCAAAGTCCATGACAGTCCAGTTTTTATTTGGCCAAACAAAAGTGTTCATGTGACGCCAAAAGAAATAACTCCTAATACGCTGTGTGAAGATTTACATCAGTGGATTCAGTAAGTTATATTAAAACCTTAAATTCTCTCCTGCCTTGTGTTTTTAATGTATGATTTATCTTTTACCTTGTTTTAGGATGGATGAACAGGCTACTGCTGGCAAGAGATCAACAAAAAAGAAAAGCAAAAAGAATTCATCAATTGTATGTATACAGATTTTAAATAAAAGGACAATTGTTGTATTGAACATGTTACGTATCCAAGCGGACTGACCTGCTACATCGTTGTAGATCCATATGTAATGACATATGTGTGTATCTTTATTTAGCAATTAATACCACCTTTGTCATTCAGAGAGTCATTAACCTTCAACTGATGATGGAGGTAACTAATCCAGGACCATCCTCAGCTCCAGTCATCTCCGCAACATCCCAGAAATCGCACTTTCTGTCAACAGCTCTCCCCATGGATTGTGTTGTCAGGACCTGCTCCACACATATCCTCAAAGAGTATGTCTTTTTTTTTTTTACAAGATTTTACACTTATACTGCTGCTCACTGTAAATGTATTTTTCATGAGTCCGTTCTGAGCCATTGCATTGAACTGTAAATGAAGCTTGATGGATGATCTGTGGTTGGGTGTTGCAGCACGTGTGCGCACCTGGTGGAGGCGCTAACTCATCAGCTGTTTGAAATGGAGAGAGTCACCCTGCAACACATGAAGGGAACTACTGTGCTGACCCCTGAAGTGCTCCACTTCCTCCTTCCAGAGCCAGCAGGCCTGGTGACTGTGGTTTATCCTGCAGGAGTTCCTGACAGTCAGCTAGAGTCACAGCGCAAGGTAATGACAGACATCAAAACGGTCACCCAGTCAATACTGTAGATAACTTTCTCGACATGATACTCTAGTTACATGCATAATCGTTGCATATCACTGTCAGTATTATTTTTTTCTTTCCAAAATCACCGTAGAAATTGCATCAACACTTTGACCTACCAGACGACAGGCCGTACTTTAGAAGAGCCAATGCTTATCACTTCCCGAATGAGCCCTTCAAAGATGGTATTCTCCGAAACCCCCACGAGGTTCTCACTCATCCTGCTCTGGAAAACGGAAAGGTAGAGTCATTCAGTTATTTGCATACATTCACATTTGAAAAGAGCAGTGGGTGGGATGTAGAGACATCTAGAGGTGAAGTTAGAGATTGCAACAGCTCACCTTACTGGGAATGGACCATCAAGAGGAGATTGTTGAGCAGTGTTTTTGTTACCAACTGGAACACATCATTCGTAGTTGCTGATCTTCACAGTCATCTCCAGGAAGTTAAGAACACAGATTCCTATAATATATTTAGTTTCTGCCAGCTGATCTGTCTAAATACCACATGCCGATCAGTATAGTCTGTTTTAAAGATGGGTGCTTGATTGTTGTTTTGTGTTTGTGTTGCAGGTGTATTTGGTCCAGGGGATTTACAGCTATCACCACTATATGCAGGATCGTATGGACGACAATGGCTGGGGCTGCGCTTATCGCTCCCTTCAGACCATCTGCTCCTGGTTCCAGCAGCAGGGCTACGTAGACCAGCCTGTGCCAACTCACAGGAACATCCAGCAGGTTGTGTACATACTATTAACTGTGTAAGAATCCACATTTGGATTTGTTTGTATGTCTGAAATGACTGTGAAATGAATGTTTTTATTTGGCTCCTGCTTTCCAGGCTCTGGTGGATGTTGGAGACAAACAAGCGGCCTTTGTTGGATCGCGTCAGTGGATTGGTTCTATCGAGGTCCAGGCTGTTCTCAACCAACTTCTTGGGGTCACTTCCAAGATCATGTTTGTGAGGTGTGTTGTGTGATCATAGGTCTGTGGTAGCGATTCTCAGATTGATTCTCCATATTCATCTCGTGTCAAATGTTGGTGTGTTTTAGTCAGGGATCTGAGTTGGCATCAAAAGGCAGAGAACTGGCCAACCACTTCCTTACCGAGGGCACTCCGGTGATGATTGGTGAGCAGTGTGTCAAATTACTACAGTTATTCTGAAGTTACAGATTTAATTCATATTTAGTAAATTAATAATAGGCTATAACATGCCATGTGTAGGATTTTTGGGGAGCCTGTGTGATTTGTGCATTTCTTTCATTATACTCACAATTTACAACAGCTTGTAACTGATATTAAAAACACAAAACTGTGGTGTGGTATAAAACCAATAATCCAGCCTATGCTTAATCTCTATGTATGTGTGTGTGTGTATATATGTGTGTGTGTGTGTGTGTGTGTATATATGTGTGTATGTGTATGTGTGTGTGTGTGTGTGTGTGTGTGTGTGTGAG
>CAAKHB010002166.1:0-33643 GCA_901007665.1 Aeoliscus strigatus
CAGGCAGTGTGTGTGTGTGTGTGTGTCTTCAGCCTGAATGTCCACACCCCTTATCTCGGTGTGAACTGAGGAGCGCCCCTTCCTGTTTCCTTCAACAGACACGCTCCAGTTGGCGTGCCCATGTCCAGATAACAAAGACTGTATGAAGACGATCCTTGGATTCCACATACGTCTTCAGCCTCATTTAGAATGTTTCCGGAACGGGAACCACATTCCTACTGTTCATTTCCAATCATGGTTTCTGGAAGTGTGCATCATAAGTTCAGGCTATATGGTTTGGCTATGAGGTAAAAGAACAAGGGTTTTTGTGTGTGTGTGTGTGTGTGTGTGTGTGTGTGTGTCCAATGTAATCAGGCCCAGCTGTGGTCTTGAGTCACTGGTCAGATGAGGGAGCGTCTTGGCTCAGATATTGCTTCCTCCTCCATGTTTCTATCCATTCCTCATCTAATTACTAACCTTCCCAACCCCTTTGCTCCTCCGTCTTCCTCTCTGCTCTCCAGTTTATGCTGCTGGAGTCGGTACATGACTTCTCCTTTCACTTGGTCTGGTGTTGTTTATCTTCTGGCGTCCTTGGCTTCAAGGGCCTCTTTTTGGAACAGGAGGGTTTGTGTTTTTGTCCGTTCTGCGCCGCGATACTCATGTGAAGGTTTCAAACGTGCGGCAAGGTGGCTGAAATCAGTCGTCATGACCATATTGTGAAAACATGTGACTGAGAATAGAACACAGGTTGTTTATTGTCATGAGACAACAACATTTCTAGTCCAATAAGAGAAATAGTGTAAACAGATCTCACAGGTTTTTGAACATGTATGAACATTTTGGGAGGACGTGAACTGTCAGAAAACCATATATGGGAACTTGATAGGCTTGTAACAATAAATGTGATTGTTCTTGTTCTAAAAATGTATAAGAGTAAAAGTCGGTCCGTCGGTGCCCTATAAAGGGTTGAGGTTAACGTGTGTTTTTGTTTGTTTCCCTCCAGACGGAGCGTGGGGAATGGCTGCAGTTCCAGGCTGACCTGCAGGTGGCCGTGTCCGTGGCCGACCGACTGAGAGCCGAGGCCGAGGAGGAGCTGACGGCGCTCCGAAAGGCTCACGGCGATGTCCAGAGGGAACTGGCTGCCGCGCTGCAGAGACAGAAGGCGGCCGATGTGCAGCTGGTCACCCTGAGAGGGGAGCTGACGGAGAGCAGACAGAGGCTGGCGGCCGTCACCCAGGGTCAAGGCCGCACCGACGCCCGCACCCCCGGTCAGGAACCGGAGAAGCCCAACCGAGACGCGACGACCAGTTCCGACCGCAAAGAGGGAAGAGAGCTGGGGGTGTACCGCTTGGGCCGAGAGGGGTTTCAGAGTGGGAGTGAGAATGTCGTCAGGGACGGGGCCAGACCCGACTGTAAAGGTGTGACAAAACGATACCTGAGGAACATGACCAATGAGGACAGGGAGGAGGGGCGGTCCGCTGAGACACGAAGACCCGCGCCCACAGAGAGGTCCAGGTGAGGATGTGTCGTCGATACGTCAACTGCTTCAAACTGGAGAGTGTTTTTCTTCAGGCACGTTCTTGTGTCCCTGGGGTAACTGTTACAAATGACAAGTACAGTCATGGGACTCCGCTGTGGGTCGCGTTGTTTCTGTGTTTCACTCCACAGAGCGTTGTAGATCTTTGATGACACGTGGGACAGTTTGACTTTCAGAGTAGCACCGCTGTCTGAGATGTTACTGACTCGGTCTCCCTTTGGATCTAGAAGCCTCTCCAGATTACCGCCATCCTCAGACTCGCTCACGCTGCAGAACGGAACGTCCCAGTCCGCCAGTGCGACGACGGCTTCATCTACAAACAAGGTGAGATTCTTCAGCGTCACCTGGCTGTGAACATCAGGACGTGTCCACTTGAAAGGAATTTTGTGTGTTTTTCTAGAATTTGGCACAAATCAGAGGGCGAAGAAGTCTGGAATGGCAAGATGGCCGGACAAACACTGAAACAGGTGTGTGTGTGTGTAGTCGGGCATTTTCCTGCTAACAGGTCTGTTTGTTAATACTCCACGTGGTTTGCAGCTTGTTCAGTTGCCGTGGAAACCTCAGCATGCAGCTTGAATCGTACTGGGATGTTGAAGGACTTGACAAGTTCCCAATGTTGTTTCTTCTCTTTGCAGTGAAACGTGAGGAGTCTTTAAACAAGTACAACTCTACCCTCACTGAGCTACCTGTCAGCAAGTCAGTAGCACACACACACACACACACACACACACACACCTGGCCACCTCCAGCATGCTTCTTCCTCTCACTCTCAGACTCCTAGTGTCCCTTTCTCAGAAAAAAACAGAGTCAAAGGGTTTTCTTTCGAAGACCTCTGACACAGGTCACATGCTCACCAGTGAGGTCACATGACTGCAACCAACTCCGAGAGAAAAACTTTGGTAGACTTGGTTTCTCCTAACATCCAAGGATGCTGTCGAATGAAACGAACACACACGTACAGATCAAATCCTCCTGTTTCAATCCAGTACCCTGGTGTTACGTTTGTAGTTTTCGGAGGCTCTCATCAGTGTGTGTGTGTGTGTGTGTGTTTCAGGTCCCAGGATGGATTCAACCTGCTGCTGCGTCGCCATGGAGGCTCAAAGAGGAACTCGCTCCTACGCTGGTGCCAGAGCCGAACCCAAGGCTACAAGGTGATGCTGCATCCTAACCATATCTGCACTGACGGCCTTCATGTCGCTGACGGTGTTTTTCCCCGCAGAACATCGACATCACCAACTTCAGCAGCAGCTGGGCAGACGGTCTGGCGTTCTGTGCCGTTTACCACACCTACCTCCCGTCACACATCCCCTACAGCACCCTCAGCCCAGACAACAAGGTAGGAACAAGGTGGGGCGGGTGGGTGACGAGTGATCCATGATGTTCAACGTTTGAACTGTTCCGATCTGTAGAAGGAGAACCTCGGCCTGGCGTTTAAAACGGGAGAGGCTGTCGGAATTGCACAGTCACTGGTCAGTCTCAGAATGGGTATATATTCAAGAATGTCACTGGTCCAAGACAAACGTTGTGTGTGTGTGTGTGTGTGTAAATTTGGTCGAAATGTGTGTTTCACAGACTCTCGACGAGATGCTGAGAGCAGGCGGTCCCGACTGGCAGCGGGTCCTGAGCTACGTGGAGAGCATGTACCGTCACTTTGAGATGTGACTGCCGGAGGTACCGACGGACCGTCACACCTGTGTTACAACCGAGGTGCTGTGATTCCTGAGCGCCCTGGAACTTTTCCATTAATTTAAATGAAATAGACCTTCAGGGGGGAAACAACAGTGAACGTAGAAATCCTTCCAAATGAAACAACATCATGTGACTCGTGTTCAGTGGATCGAACCCCCGTTCTGTCATTCACCGGGCGCTGTGTGTCAAACTGAGCAGGGAAAAGTGTAGTCTTAGATAATCTCCTCTAACTTAGATCATCTCATTTAGTTTGAGGTGACCAACTGACAACACGTTTCCTTTTCCATTCCCCATTGGAGCCTCCAGAGAGTCCACATCTGTGTTTAGGGGATGTACAGGTTGTGTTTTCTCCACATCTGTACGCACGTTTTAGGCTTTTCAGCTTCTTCCCAGAACCTTCCAGTAATCTCATACGCACTTCCATCAGCACTTTGTCTGAGAATGTATCGATGTTTGTATCGTTGTCGGCTGTCGTAGCTGCCAGCCCTTCTTCAGAGGGAGCGTCCGGGATCGAGTTAGCAGTTAATCAGTCGCATACAGCTGTGTGTCGCATGGACCTGAATGTGCGTCCGTGGACACAATCCGGGATGTTGTGTGCTTATGGCATTGACAGACCACGACCCAACACGTCCACATGTGTGACCAGACACATGTTCTCGTTGTTCTCGCCACCAGCACTGACACCAAATGCCTTGTTTAAAGTTGACTCTGTAAATATGTAACTAGTGTTTGGGGAAAAAAAAAAAACACCTACCAAAGAAATAAAATGTTGATATGAAGCAAGGAAATGTGTGTATGTGTGTGTCTGTGTGTGTTTTGCGAGCTGGTGGTTTCCCAATCCAAAAGTATTTGCAGGAAACTTTTCATTCAACAGGCTGATGACAGGGCTTAGCAGAGAACATCCTTATATGGTGTTCAGCTGAATAAAGAGTTGCCCATCTTTTTGGGGTTTATTCTCGGGTTGGATGACGCTCAGGTCCGAGTCGTTGGGTTGGCTTTGACTTTACCACCACCTGCTGGTAAGAAAGAGTCACTACAGACACTTGCTGTCATTGTGTGGCAACAAACGTTTTCACCCACCACGTCTCTGATTGTGTTCATGAATTATTAAATCCTCGTCAAAATGCCCAATGCTTGGCATGTTTTCAGTTTGAAAAGAATTATTGTAGCTTTTTTCGTCAGATATTTGCGATGTCCCTAACATCCCTGGTCTACACCTCAAGCTAATTCTATTCGCACATGTTTCTCACTCAGGTCTCCACCGAGCACTGAATTATTCAAAAAATGCTGCTTATAATAGCACTCTGTGATTTTCAGATATCACACCAAGATGGGGGTTTTGTGTCGGCCGTTCCTCAGACGTTTAAAATGTGATTTGGTCTGTGAGTGTCTGTGAGCTTTGGACAGGACTGTGAATGGACAGATGAGCTGCTCCCCTCTGGGCAAAACCATTAAGACTGTGTGCCCCCCCTCCTCCCCTTTCCCAGTTATCTATTGTGTGACAAAGAATATATGATATAATACTGTGTGTGTGTGTGAGGCCACTGGGCGTTGGCGAGGAGGTGCGGTGTGGGGTTTTGTCTTCAGTAGATCCAGGTCAGTCGAGCTGGTCGAAGCTGTCGCTGTCAGTTTGGAGTCAGATCGGGACGTGAGGCCGAGCTGAGCGGCAGAGACATGGGCTGGACGTGGACCCTCTCGGTGTGTTTGGCCGTGGTGTGTTCTGCTGCTCCTGGTTTGAGTCAGGATCCGTCTGAGTACGTATCGTGGTTTGCTATGACATGGTTTCGTCTGCTTTTGGTAACGACCATCTCTCCCTGTCTCCAGCAGGACTTTGTTTGTTCTCACAGGTCCAGAGGTGTTGCATGCTGGGACGCCCACGTCTCTGGCTGTTACAGTTCTCTCTGACCTCCCCATCCGGGTGATTGCCGAAGTTGCACATGACAACGTCAACGTGGCCCAAACCGAAGACGTCCAAGAAGGTGAGCGTGGCGTTGGGGATCTGCGGTTCTAGAAACACGTTCACTTGACCTTTTCCTGTTTTCCATTGGAGGTGCCACGACTTTTGTACATGTGGTTTGAGGCTGTTTTCAAGGACTTTTGAAACATTTTGAAACTTGTGTGTTGATTGTGTTGTCTGAAGACTTTTAGCAAGTTGTATGCAGCTCAGTAATAATAAGACAATAATTTGTGTTGGTCAATGCAACTATCAGTTCTCTTATCTAGATAGAGGATAATGGATTTTTTGAACATCACAAACACACATATAATTGATCATTCATGTTAGAAGCTAATTGTCATTGTCACAAAAACACACAGTCACAAATAACAATAAAAAATAACATTCACAGTCAGAATAAACAAAAAAATAAAATGAATGAAAGTTCAAAGTAGTACAGAAGTGTTAGTATGATTTATTTCTGTATTTGTGTGGAAGGATCCTGAAAAAATCTAGAAACTAAATTCTATATTGGAATTATAAACATTATAAACAACAGTTTCGAGTTCATGTTTGACTTGTATACTTGTTGATGTGTTTTGAAGGGCGGACCGGGATCCTCACACTCCCTCCTGTAAGTTTCCTGTCTTTCTTTTTAGCCTTTATAAAATCCCGTCATTGGTCGTTTCTGACAGTGTTGTCCAAACCTGCTCCAGATTCCGGCCTTCACAGCCCAAAGTTCCCTGGTAAACCTGACGGTGCGGGGCTACCAGGGAGAAAATCTGATTTTCTCCAACACCACCAGCCTCCGCTTCAGCCTCAGGAATGTCTCCAGCTTCATCCACACGGACAGACCCCGCTACCGTCCGGGGGACACCGTCCGAGTCCGAACAGTGTCTGTGCGGCTGGATAATCTCCCGTACAAAGGCAGAGTGGACGTGTCCGTACAGGTAGTTCTCTGGTGTCTCGGTGCGTGTGAATAGGTTTTGTCGGGCATTGTGTGGCCGTGGGAAGTTTCACTGATGCTCTTTTGTCGCACACAGGACCCCAGTGGGACCGTTGTCAACCGGTGGGAGTCGGCGGGGGATCTTGGGATTGCACTGCGTGAGTTCACGCTATCCCAGAGGCCTCTTTTTGGGCAGTGGGCAGTGACACTCACAGTGAATGTAGGTTGATCAGCTTCGGCTGGTTTTGTGTTTTTTTTCTGTCCTGTTTGGGAGATTGACATCTCAAGTAAAGAATGAGTTCAGCTGCTGGTTTGACCTCCCTCCTTCTTTTCACCGCAGGGTGTGACTGACGTGAAAACATTCACCGTGGAGCAGTTTGGTAACACGTCGTCTTTGTAACTAAATAATATCACTGCTGTCACATACACCATCATTCAAAGGTCTGCAGAGCTAGAAAACTCTTTTCTAGCTTCTCTAATCAACAGTTTTCAGCTGCGCCTGCAGAATTAAAAGGGTTTTCTAATCATCTGTTATAGCACGATGATCTAACACAACGTCGCATTAGAAAACAGGAGTGAGTGTTGATTGTGTTTCTGATTCATTTAGTGTTCAATATCAAAAGTACTATAAAAAATCAGAAATAAGGACCCCAACCGTTTGAATAGTAGTGTACCTATAACGGGTCATTGTTCAAACGGTCCCTGGTGCATTTGATTTGTAATTTCAGAAACATTTGCCCGTTTTATGAGTGAAGTTCCCTCAGCTTGTGTTCATTGTGAGAATGAATAGAGATGTGACAGGAGACGATTGATGAACAGGAACACAAATACCATCAGATGTAAAATGACCCACTTTTGACTTCTCCTGACAGTAACGGCAAGAATAAGAACAAAGTTGGTTCTGATCAGGACATTTCATCCTCCCACGTCACGCAAAGCATTTCTGACCTATCGTGGAATTGTTCTAGGACAGCGCAACTTTAGCCCCGATGACGTGACGAGAACAAACATCCAAATGTCAGCATTGTTTTCCTGCCGCACTGGGAGAGGAATCACATTTCTCTGTCTGTTCTTGTGGAACGTGTACTGACTTGAAGCGTCATCCAGTCTTAGCTCTGGTGTTTTTGTACCAATTTAACACCTGTGGCCTGTGTGGACATTTATAGAGACACTTTCAATGTTCAGATTTGTGTTGTTTAGACAGTTTAAAAAGGTGAAATGATCCTTTTTTTACTACCTCGTTGTGTGTCTTCACCACCTGCAGAGCCCCCTCACTTTGAAGTGCTGGTTAAGGTGCCGTCACGCGTCCTGGTCGGAGACGACATATCTGGATCAGTGAGAGCCACGTGCGTTTCACGGATAGAAAGCAAATGTACAAGTTGACGAATCCGATGACTTTGTGTCCTGCACTGCTTTTTTGTTTTTCTCTAGCTATCCCAGTGGACAACCTGTGCGGGGGACGTTAGCCGTGTCGCTCACACAGGCGTCTGTCACGGACTCGACACAAACCAAAGAGGTTGTTGAAACGAGCGCATGAAACACCACAGCAAACAGACACGTAGGCTGACCTTTGACCTTATGGTTTAGATTTACGGCTCGGCACAGTTTTTCTTCCGAGGAGTTGTGCCCCAGAACCCCCTCGCACCAGCCGTGGATGATGATGGTCATGTTGTGTATGTTACTGCTTGTGTCACTGACAAAGCCACAGGTGAGATACACCTTTGAGAAAGGGATTTAAAGGTGCAGCACGCGTTTAATTTCCACCTGATAATTCTTCTGTTTCGTTATCTGTGGTCCTCGAAGGATTTAAAGTGAACAGAACGCTCGAGGTCCATCTGGAGAAGGAAACGTTCCAGCTTAAATTCTATGATGTTCCAGTGTCCCTGAAGCCGTCTTTGCACTTCTTTACTAAAGTGAGTGTTTTCTTATGGCACATTTGCCGTATATATCAGCGGGTCTACATCCTCTGCTCGCCTTCCTCAGCTCAGGATCTCTAGATATGACAGAAAGCCGCTGAGCCCAGCGGAGCGACTGTTCTCCGCCGTGGTGGACGTCTCTCAGAGTGCATCCATGAAAGCTGGCGAGCTCACGACGCTGACGCTCCCAGTGCCCGAGGACGGGAGCGTTCACATAAAGTTCACATTGGAGGATCAAGTGGAGGTGGTTTTTATTCGAGTGAGTATTTTCGTTTGTGCTGAGGAGACTCACGTGAGAAAGAAAATGGTGTCCCTTGTTTGTCTGACGCAGCAGAACACAGAGAACAAGTGATGCCATTTGTCGTTGTTCAGGCCAGATTCCAGTCGAGTGCAGAGACTCTGGTGGTCTACAACAACTACTCCTCCCCCAGTGGCTCATACATTCAGCTCTCACCTACCTTACCTGCACAGGTAACATTCAACATTCGAAGATTCTATTCTTCATTATGAAGCAGAGAAATACTTCATATCCCACTTCATATTTTTTCTTCTTCCAGATTGGATTAGCTCTTCAGATAAATGTGGAAAGCACCTTTAAGCTACCCGAGTGTCACGTTGTGGTACGTCATATATGATATGTCATCAACTCTGTGTATCTCACACTATTTATCTTTGTTTCCATGACGAATCCGAGAGAACTTGTTTTATCTTGTTCAGATAAAAGTCTTATCGAAGAAACAAAGGGCAGAGGATCAGATGTCAGACGTGGTTAATTTATTTCCACCATCACGGTTAGAAAGAATGCTTCTAGGAAGCATCATGGGAAACTATCGACCTTTTTTTATTTCTTGTAAATAATGAGAGACAATTTCCAGTGAAATTAACAATCCAAAGAGGGTTTGCATGAAAAACATCCACGACCTAAAAGCCTACGCTCACAGGACTCCTGCATGTTGACTTCACATCCACAGCTCATCTTCTGTCATCAGCTCATCTTCAATCTAACAAAAGACACGTGACATAGACACGTTGCCAAACGAAACTGAAATGTGATATGAAAATGTCTGGAAAACGAAATCACAACACGTGTGCAGATGTTTTGTCGTTCTTCCAGGTGAGCTCCAGGGGTCAAGTGGTGTCCGCTCAGACACTGATGTCGTCTTCCTTCTCTCTCATTCCGACGTTGTCGTGGTCCCCCGAGGCCTGTGTGACCATCTACTGCGTCCTCTCAGACACAGAGGTGGTCACGGACACCGCACATGTGCCCATCGACCGACACGACCATGTAATCGTACAGCAAATAAACCCCAAGTATACATCTGCTCCCCCAACGGGGTTGTGTGATTGTGGGTCTGCCCTTCCAGGTGTCACTACGCTGGAGCCGTGACAAAGCCCAGCCAGGTGAGCGGGTATCCCTCACTGTGACCGTCCTCGAACCCAAGTCCCACGTGGGAATCATGGTGACGGGGACGCATGGTGACGCCCCCCGGGCTGACCTGGTTTTCAGAGAGGAGCAGGTATGAGTCCGCAGCTGAAGGGACGTGTTCTAAACCTGGGATTAGACCATGTACTTGACATTTAAAGTCACTTGACAGGAGCCGAGATGTAAAGTCTCCTCGACGTGAGGTTTATTTCTCCACACAAAAGCCTCCAAATACCATTTGAAACCTAAACGTGTGTGAAACTCCCTCAGAGAGTCAAAAGAGCACGACCCATTTCAAGTTGCTGTCATTTGGCTGATTTCCTCTTTGTCCCATCTGGCAGTTCTTCCACTTCTCCTTAATCTGTTGTTGAAAAAAACAAAAAAAAAACCAACTTTTCCCACGTGAGAAACTGTAAGAGTCAGCCTGGTGTGAGCGCCGAACCAGTTAGTCTGGCTGTAACCTATCTGCCTGCTTTGTTCCAGGGCGACTCCGCTCTATCAAAGCGCTGGTAACTCTAGCATGCAGGGTGCAGTGGTGTTGCACGACCCGCGGGTCATTCAGGGATGGTTGAAGGAGAAAACAAAGCAGCATCCAGCCACAGTTGGCTGTTTTACGATCACATCTCAACAGCTCTGGCGGCTGGTATTGTCTCTGTTCCATCAACTAAAACCGTCAGATCTCCTCAGGCGTGTGCAGAGCCGGGACCGTGTTACCACTTACATCACTTGCCAAGATCCCCTGTTTGTCATCAGAGTAATAACGCGACTTTGTGGGCGTCACCTTGGTTCCCAGCAGTTATCTCGACCCCATGTTTCTCACCTGTTTACATGTTATATCACCTTCGTTGTCTCTGTTATTCTCCAGGTTTGTAATATCAGGATGACGACCAACGTCAGGCAGCACACACACACACCTGTTGGTAAAACAGGTACGATGATAAACACTACAATATACCCTCTGAGCTCCTCTTGAATCCATCCAGCAAACTGGACTTCAGACTACAGTTCTACTTTAAATTCGACCTGTTTGTGGCTTTCAGAGGCAGATGACCTCACGGTGGAAAAGTACTGGACTCACTGGAAGGAAGAGTCCTTGCTGTGGTTGGACGCTAATGTCAGGTGAGTGCTGGTACCTAGAAGTGGTCATGACACTTGGCAGAAGAGGAACTTGACATGACACCTTCATTTGTTCCTCAGTGATAAAACGTGGACCAGTGAGGGGATAACAGTCCCAGACGGTGTGACGTCTTTGAGAGCCGTCGCATTGATAATGTCCACCAACTTGGGTTTGGGCTTCACTCCGGTGCCAAAAGAGGTACATAAAATGAACTTTAAAAAAAGAATCATTTTGAATGGGGACTTTATAATGTACAGTCCCCATGCCCCACTCAGCTTTATGACCGCTCCCTGGACACATGACAGAAAAATGTAAACAACACGCAAGGAAGTTCCACAGGAAACTACTACGAGGCAGTGAAGTCGACTATGGAAGCTCTGATGACTGCGGACGTTCCCCACCCAGTACGCATGGCTGTTCATCCTGTGGTCATTCATCATCATCATACATATCCAAAAAAAACCAAGAACCAAAACCAATACGTCACTTAAACAGGGACCCCCTCTTCAAACAGCACCTCGTTTGCTAAAACCTGTTGAAGTTCAGCAAACTGTGACAGCATCTTTGTCTGAGTCCATTACACATCAAACAGAAGGTGGAACTCCTCACCAGGATGATTCTCCTGACATGGGTCCTGTCTTCTGTCCTTCCCCAGCCCATCTTCCAGAGACTTTTGGGATTCTGGTTTTATTCATCCTAAAATGGCACATGACCATTTTTTCTGGACATAACTCGTTTAAAAAGAGGCAGTTTGTAGCTCATGCTAATACACGAGCAATTTTAATTTCACACAACAGCATATTCACAGGGAGTTAAAAAAAACCCAAACAAACCCTAACCTAACCCATCAGAACCTTGGTTATTAAACATGGTCAGTGGAACAGGACCTCTGGACCTCTGGATGTCTGGATGCTCTTTGGGTGATGTTGGTGTGTTGGTGGTCCCTGTCACACCTGTTGTTACAGTCTGTGACGACAAATCCTCTAAATCCACTTTGTGACTTTGTTCATGTTACATTACCTCAGTCACCTTCACGGTCCACCAGTCCTCTGTCCATCAGCAGACAGCCGAGGCGGTCTCCTCTCTCCTTCTGTGGCTTCTGGAGGATCAAAGCATCACACCAGACATGAGAACAGAAATCTTCCACTGATAACTGTTGTTCTTCATATTCACAGATGATCGTGTCCAAAGATTTCTCCTTGTCTCTTAACGTCCCGTCATACCTCATCAGAGGGGAGGAGCTGGTGCTGGAGGTGCACATCGTCAACCATTTAGAGCGGGACATAGAGGTATGGAACAACATTCTACTCCCCCATGGACTCCCCCGTGGACTCCCCCGACTCACCAGTTTCCTCCGTCTGCTTTGATGCTCACGTGATCTTTCTGGGTTTCTCTTTCCAGGTGATCGTGCTGCTCTCACAGAGCGAGGCGTTTGAGTTTGTTTTGGCAGAGCGCGGTGACGCATCTGTCGTAAACGCACAAAAACTCCTCTTGGGGAGTCATGTCTCGGCGCTGGCGCTGTTCCCCATCCGGCCTGTGGCTCTGGGCGAGATGGAAATGTCTGTGGACGCCATATCTGCCGAGTCGTCAGACAGCCTTGTTTGGAGGGTTCCTGTGAAGGTATCGTATGAAGGACACGTTGTGCAGAGTGTCTCCTGGTTCCAAACAACTCTCTTTTTGTCTCCCCCGCCGTCCACATCTGTAGCTGTAATGCTGTGGATCAGAAGCGTGATTGATTCGTGGTTGTGCGGTTTCTCATAGTGACTTTACTGTACGTATTGTATCGCGGTACAAAGAGCGTATTTAGACCTGCAGTCACAGACTAAACACAATGTGGCACACGGTATCACACTAATCCCATGATAACCATCAATTACTTCATGTTCCTCAAGCCGGAGGGAGTTGAACAGCTCTTCTCAGAGACTCTGTTCCTGGAGCTGGCACCCATGATGCACAACGGCTCCAAGTCCATCTCCTTCTCCTTTCCACCAAACGTGGTGGCGGGCAGCCAGAGGGCCCATGTGGCGTTGGTCGGTACGTCCACCATTTGTCTTCTGGGCCGTGGTCCGGGTGCGGCGTGGGTTTGTTCTTTGTTTTGTTTTTTAGAGGATGTGCGTGAGTGTTTGGGCATTAAACGGAAGAAATGACACACTAGAGGTTGGAAATCGACACCTAAAAGGATCTTTTATGGCTGACGGGCTCTTCGCCTTGGCTCTGTTCACGTTAAAGGATGTTGGACATTTGTCACGGTAGAACAGAAAATCTCACTCTTTTCCTTCCACGGAGCCAAATCTGCCTTTTCCGTGCGTGTTACCAAACATGAAACAAATGTGCACAATACAGTTTTTGTTTCTCCTTCAGGAGGCTATTTCAGGGTTTATTTTCTGTTGGTGCTTACCATGTAACCTAAACCCTGCCCTGACTTTTTAATGTGTTTTTTTTTAAAGGGCGAATCATGTCACATGTGCTCTTTCCTGAAATAATTTATCGTTAAGTGAAACAGAAATCCAGAAGACCAAATGAGCATGTATGAGAGAATGAAATAAGACAGTTTCACCATGAACACGTTCCTTCCTCCTGCTTCACACAGGCGATGTCTTGGGTTTGTCCCTAACAAACTTGGACTCGCTGGTTCAGAGGCCTCTGGGATGTGGTGAGCAGAACATGATCCACTTCGCTCCCAGCGTCTACGTGCTCCAGTACCTGGACAGGTCGAACCAGGATCACCAGGAGATGAGGAGCCGAGCGCTCGCCTACATGACGGAAGGTGATCGACATTTACATCGACGTACCACAGTAGATGTGAATCTGACATTTTCTCCTCAAAGGCTATCGGAGACAGCTGTACTACCGACGGGATGATGGGTCCTTCAGTGCTTTTGGAGCCAGCGACTCCTCTGGCAGCACATGGTGGGTCTAGTGGACAAACCAGGACACATTTGTTCATGCTGCATCACAGAAATGAGTAATTATTAGAATTTTGATCTAATTTAACTGTTTGTGTCGTCGTGTCTTTGTTTTCTCGTCTTCATTTTTTTTTTTTACGAGCCTGAGGGTGCCGACATGGCGCTGAATGAAATCCGTCTGTCCTTCTCGTTCTGCTCGTGTCCCAGGCTGACGGCCTTCGTGCTGAGGTGCTTCCTGCAGGCTCAGCCCTTCATGCTGGTGGAGCAGAGCGTCCTGGTGAGGGCCCTGACCTGGCTGGTGAGCCACCAGGGGCCTCAGGGAGACTTCAGTGAGGTGGGGGTGTTGATCCACACAGAGATGCAGGGAGGACTGGACCACGGTGGCGTGGCCCTCACTGCGTACGTGACGATGGCGCTGCTGGAGGACAAGACGTACGCGGTGAGCACGGGATTTCTGTGGCGAAGTCAAACTGGTGGTGCTGTCACGTATGTAAAGTGTTTGGGTTCGTTCCTTTGAGTGCAGGAAATGTTCCCAGGGAACGTGTCCATGGCCCAGAAGTACCTGGAGAGCAGCGTGTCCAGCGGAGCAGTCAGCAACTACAGTCTGTGTCTGGCGGCGTATGCTTTGACTCTGGCCGGCAGCCCTGCAGCCGGTAGGGCCCTGGCTGAACTGAAGAGGAGAGCTGACTACAGAGGTACGTTTAAAAAAGAAAACTAAATCAAAAGAACACTTCTTTGGCGTCGAATACATAAAGACCTTCACAATTCAGAATTCAATTCACCACTCATTCAGAAATTCATGACACAATTAAAAGCTTTTTCAGCAGCGTTCTGAATCGTCTCTTAAACGGACGTCTGAACTGAAGGAACGTGAACCCCCAGCTTTAGTTTTTAAAATCCTATTCGTATTATTACAGCACAGTTTTTCCATGTGACACTTCCCCAAGAACCATCTTTCAGAGGCAGGATGATAAACAGACAAATATCTGATTTGTTTGATCTTTTCAATCTGTTTCCACGTTTTGTTTTAAACTCCAGACTGAACTGCACCAACTTTCAGACTGTCACTACAAGTATCTCACGATGCACCGACGTGCGGTCCGACTGATGCGTCTGCGTTTGGTGATGATGACTCTGTTCCTCTCTCTGAGATGGAGCGATGATGTGGGGATCCTCGGCCGGCCTGGAGTCCCACGGCTGGCAGCCGCGTTCCGCACACGTCGAGATGGCTGCGTATGTCATGCTGGCGTTCATTCACAGCGGGAACTTTGTGGAGGGAATCACACTCATGAAATGGTTAAGCAGGCAGAGAAACCATCTGGGGAGCTTTGGGACAACCCAGGTAAAAGAACCTTCTTAGCAGTGTATTTGTTTTCATGTGATTGAAGTTGCAGTGATCTAATTTTATACGGATCATATTTTATGTCGGCTGAAAAATGTTTCATAATGATTCTAACCGTTAGAGGTCCACGTTTCTATTCTCTTTGTTATATTACGGACAGATTCAGGAGAATCTCTACTTTCCAAGTCTAATTCCTTCATTTCCTCCGTGGTTCACAGGGAGGGAAGGAACATATCGAAAAGATATTGTTAGCTGAAGAGGAGATTGACATCTCATGAAGAGTATCATATTAACATAACAACACATTATTAGATATAATTATATATGATCTAATATATCATAAATATACAGACATTCATATTATTAATACAACAATAGTATACGATATTCATATATTCCACTAGTTTTGTGGAAGCTAAAATGTTTCTAAAGCAATTTGAAAAGACGACATTTAAGACATTTGAATATTGTCCAGAATCTCATTTCATATGTTCAGTTTAGAGGCAAATAATCTCTGTACACATGATTTGTTCAGAGTATTTTGATACTGTGGAAGCACAGTAAATTGATTTAAATAAAGTGGTCAATACCAGGAAGGTTAGCTATGACGAAGGATTACATGCTTACACATGCTCACCTTTGACCTTTTCCCTCCACACAGGACACAGTGGTCGCCCTCCAGGCGCTGGCATACTACGCTGCTTACAGTGGCGCCAGCGCCATCGACCTCAGACTCCGTGTATCTGACCCAGCTTCTTCTTCGTCGTCACTTTTCCATATCAACTCCACGTCTTATCTGACGTATCAGCGGCAGGAGGTAACGGCCGACGACATCTAGGTGGAGTCCTACATCCGTTCATGCATCATCGGGGACTTTGTGCTTTTCTCAGATTAAAGCTGATGAACACATCCATCTAAATATAGACATGAAGGGACGGGGGTTCGCCATGTTTCAGGTACGAGTAGGAGTCTCCTCTGTGCTTCATCTGTGTGTTTCATCAGCGGTGACGACATGTCGGAGGTGGCACGTGTGTGTGTGTGTGTGTGTGTGTGTTTGATCGTATCTTCATGAGAGTCAGAATACGTGTCCAACATCAGAATGAACCATATCATCATCATATATATCATCATATCATAAGTCAGAAGGTTTTATTTTTTGTTCACCCACATCACAGTGTTCTACTTCTATTGAATTTACTGTATCTGAGGAACATTTACCTCTCACCTGCATCAACGTTTCCATTCCTCTCGACATCAGTTGTACTGTGTGAGTGCTCTACGCTCCCTTTGACTTTTTATTATGTCGCCTTCACCTGTTTTTTGCCGCCTGCAATGAATAGCTCTTATTGCTGAATCAGCAAATGCCACAACTCCTGTTTTGCCTTATTCACGCTCTCAGTAGCCATCCATCACCTCGTACAGGGCTGTGTGATCTCCGGCTGCGGTGCCAGACGCGGCAGTAAATTCAAGCCTTTTTTGTCTGACAAATCCTTGCAGCTGAACGTCTTTTACAACATGGAGAGCAACGCGTTTTCACTGGGCCGCCTGCGAGCGGCGGCCGGGGCCGAGGCAGCCTTTGACTTAAACGTGGGCGTGATCGGACAGGGAGACCCCAATCACATGCTGATATCTGTGTGCACGAGGTAAGTGTCATGGCCCAGGTCCGTGGAGAGTCCCTCTGTGACATTTCATGACTCGGGACTTCCTTCTCCCCTGTGCAGACTGAAGAGTGACCAGGTGATAGCGCGTACGGGCATGGCTATAGTGGACATAGGTTTGCTCAGTGGTTTCAGACCCCCCCCGGGGGCCGCCGCACCAACGCATCTCATCAGGAAGGTGGAGATCCTGCCTGAGAAAGTCAGCCTCTACCTGGATTCGGTACGTTTGGCCAACTGCAGCTGCGTCAAATAACGTCATGAAGTTCAGTATTTTACTAATTCTCCTTCATGTTTGCAGCTCAACAAATCCGAGGTTTGCGTCAGACTTCCTGTCATCAGAGTTTACAAAATGTCCCATGTACGGGATGTTGTGGTGCAGGTTTACGACTACTATGAACCCAGTAGGTACCGGATGAATTCTTACAGCAAACTGCTGAGGACATGAATGATATGATCAGTGTATTTTCCCAGAATCCTTTGCTGAGGACTAATCCCACATGTTCTCACCTGTCTCAGCTAGAAGAGCAGCAACAACGTACAACGCTGACATCCTGCACGACATCGACGTCTGTTCCTTCTGCGGTGAAGACTGTGATCGCTGCCGGCCAGGCGTATCCATCATGTTGTCCTCACTCTCGTCTCACGCTACTGGTAGCGCCACCTGCAGGCTGTGGGTGATATCATTTGGAATCGTTTCTTTGTTCATTGTTGTAGAATTAGACATTTTTACACATCTGTGATTTGATGCAATGAATATGAAGTGTCAGCATCTTTCCCACATCGCTGGTTTCACCAACTTCCACCGGATGGATTATTTTTATTTTAATTACTGCTCTGTTGCAGAATGTACAAATATTCTACTTTTGTCTGTTTTCTGTTTTCCCTTATAATTGGAAAAATTGTATTTGTGACAGTTTATTCATCTACGCTGGATAATTCTTTGTAACCGTAGGGGACACATGAAATCACACACCAATCCAATATAATTCACCGTCATTTTCTCAGTTGCACTTTACTACGTTTGTTAACTGGACCAAATATTTGTTGTTTGAATTGAGTTGCACCTGTTTACTTCTCAGGATGTCACCACCTCGTCTAGAACGTGAGCATATGAATCAGTGTCACTTCTTGTTGCCTTATTACGGATGAACACTGACTTCAGTGATGACTCATGTTTTTTTTAATTATTCTTATAAGTACATTTTGGGACATGTGTTTTTTTCTTTGTGATGACAAGTATTCATATAAAATTAAATCTTGTGGCAGAAAACCTCTTCACTGTTTGTGCAGGGCGGGGTCAACTCCAATGCACGCCTAGAAAAGAATATATATATTTTTAATATTCAAATGTTTCATTTCGTCACTGGGTGGTGAAAGCTGCAATGCCAGCTGGATGACCACCAGATGGCAGCCTTGGCTTCTTAATGTTCCTTCCATCGTCACAATGGATCCGTGTGTCTGTATGTCGCTGGTATTTATTCCAGAATTAATAAATAAATAGTTTACAAGTAGAAATCCTGCACGGTGTTACCGCCAGGAAGGATCAAAGATAATAACTGGTAAAATTAATAAACAACTAGACTTCTGTGTGATTATTGAGGTAATAAATAGAGACACATTCTTTTCTTCCATTCGCTGAACTAAAGATTTTCTTTAAAAAAACAAAACAAAAAACTGTCATATGCAATATGCATTCATGCAGGTTACCACTATGCACATAAAGGTCAAGACAAATGACCCCTAACTTGCCACAGCCTTGCTTAGGTCACGCTACAAAAACAGACCATCAATCATGGCCGAACGTTAGTCATGATGTCATGTATGCACTATGTCAGTGGTACTCGAGAAGGTGAGATGATAACTGTCTAATGCAGCGGCGTTAACTGACAGAGAGCTGAGGTTAAGTGCAGTGGATGCATTAAGAGTTTAAAGACGAGCAGAAAGAAACAGCAAAGATGGGTGTGAGAGAAAGAATGATGGGCTGGGAGATCGTCTTTCAACACTTTTTGTCGTGAAGATAATCTGCAGGTTCTGTGAAGACATTTCAGAATATCCACTTCCTCCAGTGGCTGCAGCAGAAGAAATGTTGGCCCCCGCCTCTCCCAAAGGAGACGCAGTCAGTGCTAACAGAGACAGACATGATTATCGATGTTGTTAATCGATTTAGAGAGACGTTGTTGCACGGTGACATGAAATGACAAGATTTACTGTGTTCTTGGTTCAACAGAGGAGACAGGAGAGACACGATTTACAGCGAGCTATTTTATTCCACTCGCTAAATCGATTTCCTTATGCATAAAAAAAAAAGAGCGATTTATGACAGATTTGTGTCCTTCAGCGTGCGTCAGCGATGACCATGACTTGACATGTTCTGATGAATATCGTCTCATGAGACTGAACTACTTCACAGAGATTGTGCATTGTGCAGCCGGTCAGTTTCAGATGTCGGGAGACGCTCCTGTCACGTTTGATGCTTTATGTTTCCAAAACCAGAGAGGATGCGGCCCTGCAGATGACATCAGTAGGAAAGAATTACCATGACAACAAACAACCACCTCTCATGGAAACCTGGTGCTGCTGATGTAGTGACACAAATTGAGGGTGGCAGCAACAATAAAGATGAATAGCAGGGGAAACCTCTACCTCCCCCGGTGACGCTCCTCCAATGGCTCCCTGTTTGCCCGTGGAGGAGGAGGAGGAGGGGGAGGAGGAGGATGCATTTGTTTGGTGAGGCACGCTTCACCGGGGCGAGTCATGGAAAATCCTTTTGAGTTTGCATCCCACCCAGAGTGAGTGTGTATTTACACAACCCCCAGGTGACCCCACACAGGCCGGCGCAGACGGTCAGGACACCGGTTCATCCCCAGACAGCGGGGGACTCCAGAGGAACAAAGCCCGGCTGGGAGTCCACAGAGTCGTCACGCTGAAGCAGAGCCACCTCTGATCTTATCTCCGAGGAACGATCCTCTCAGGTGGAGAAGAGCTCTGAACTCTGGGACGTCTTCCTCATGCTTCGTCACCGCTATGTTTGGGTGATTAGGGTCTGTGAGTCAGTGCACAGGTGAACGCTATCTGGACATGTGAGTCACTGTCTTCTTGGTGCGGCGGCTTTCATTCCTGCAGCACTGTTATTTGCACAAGTGGCTTCAAGTCCAGTGAGACGTAACAGCACGGATCCACAGCAGAGACGTAACTTGTTGTTCCAGGCTGAGCAAGCTGTGCTCCCATTGACAGATTGATTGATTTTTATTATGATTATTAACACGGTGAGCTTCACCCGCACTGGAACCTTCACAGGTATGTGACAGGTAATATCGGAGCGTATTCCTGCAGGTGCACATGGAAGACGTCTCTGCCGATTATCGTCAGCGCTGTTTGCTCTGCCGCTCGTCTGACGGCGCCCAGCATCGTTCTCTTTTGTTGAAGATGAAGGCACGCGAGAAGAATTACAACATGTTTCAATTAGCTAAGGTACATTTACCGCGGAATATTTCCCTTGGATGGGGAATACTTTGAGGTATGTTGCTCGGTGCTGGAACTTTTAGTCACAGATCTGCTCATAAAACGTGTTTTCTGCAGGAATGTGGAAAACCAAATTCACTGGATTGTATGAGAAGTTCTTCCTAGAGCTTCTCTTTGAGATGGAAAAAAGAAAAAAACTCAGGTGATTGCTGACATGAAACAGAAGTTATTTTCCGAAAGAGACAGGTCTCCTCCATTAAAGATAATCCAAACCATGTCGGCACCTTAAATTCATGGATGTTCATATGGAGGCTGCATGGAAAAGAGTCAAACACCAGCCCCCGATTTATTCTCCCACAATGCAACGCTCAAACAGATAACGGTGGTGAAACGGCTCTGGAGACCGTGGCCCAGAGGCGGCGGTCTGTAGGACCGGGTTTGGATGAAGCACATCTGATCACCTCCCTGCAGAAGAGGGTCACCACGGAGCGTAAACCGGTAGGTGTCCTGTGTGGTCTGCAGGGAGCCGCCAGCAACACTCAAGTTGTATGTTTATTTGTTCTAACTTTACTGCCTCCGTTACTGCTGACTTAACAAAATAAAAGCATCCCTGACGCTAAAATGTTTAAAGGTGTATTAAGCACAACGTTCTGGATCAGCCAGTTCTTCCCCTGCCCCTCTTCATCTCTCTTCCTCACACATGTCATGACCCCTCACGTAGCCCACACGTATGTTTTCCTACTCATTTCTTTTCTTTCCAGCCTATTTCTGCTCACTTCAACAAAATGAAGCTGTTTTCACAGTGATGAAAGGAATCGCCGGGAGTGAGATTGATCGAGTCTCGTCTAGGATGTTTCATTGTCTCGCCGCCTCTGCGACTCCTTTGAGCAGCTTCGCACTCCTTGGAATGTATGTGTGTGTGTGTGTGTGTGTGTGTGTGTGTGTGTGTGTTAATGAGTGAGTGAGATTAAATGATTCACAGCGGGAGACAGACTAAACGGAGCTGACCACACACACACACACTCAATGACTCAAAATGCCAGTATGACTTCTCTCACTTAGGCGCTCGCCTAGTTTTCCACTCATTTTTCATGAGGGTCAGTTTTTGTACCCCACATTCAGCTGTCAAACATTTCCTCAACTTCACCAGCCAATTAGAGTAATCACAAACAGGTGGAAGTAGGTTCACACTGCTCCTGTGTGGATCCGTGCACGTTTGCATGGACGCTATGTGCACGTAGGAGGAAGACGAGGAGTGAAAATGTCAGAGTTGTTTGTCAGGGAACGTCCTCTGAAACACTCGTTTATAGGATGCATGCATGAGGACGCAGGCTGGAAGACCACAGATGTGGAGACCATACCGCCACAAAAACAGCACATGTGTGTTTGCAGAGACATATCTGACTGACATGAGAGCGTTACGTGTCCAAACCACAGACAGAGGGAGTTCCTGGAGTCTGATTGGGATCCAAACACTGTCAGAGACGTCTGAATCTGTGGGATCGACTGCTTTGATTGCTCTGAACGGAGGAAACGCACATGGGCCCGGGTTTCACCCCGTTAAACACATGTGACGGGGCGTGGGGGTGAGGGTGTGTGTGTGGGGGGGGGGTATGCAGTAGCAGGGATCACAGGATTGATGAATGCAGGGAGCTGTGCAAATAAACGCTGCGGCTCTGTTATTCCACTGACGTATGGCTCGAAGATAATCAGCGCGTGAACGGCGAGCGTCGGTGCTGCTGGAAACGGCTGAGTCACAGTTCAGATGGGGTGTGAGGAATAAAGTAGGAAACGCTGCAGTTTGTTGGGCAGCAGGTCATTAATCTAACTTCATCAGATGATGCCAGCATCTATATCACATTATAAACCCGGGGGGTGGTGGGTTCATGTGGATAAGATCTAATTGCACAAAGCAGGAAATGACTGTGACTTCAGAATGCCACAGACCATAAATGAAAAATGTTTTCTTAAATATTAAATACATTCTCCCTCTCAAGATAAATCTGGACCGAAGTCATGACCAACTGCAGTCAGTGGGGCTTCGTGACTGTAACAGACGTCAGCCATATTACTCTGCTTCGACACTCCTGGGCGCGTCGCACACTGTCACTGCATCAGGCTGGTTTCAATGATTGGATGACCTGTGAATGAAAACAAACAGTCATTAACCAGTTCCGTGTAACGCCGTTACATAATCTAAATTACAAAGAAAACTAACTTTAATCAGTAACATCCCTGGAGACAAATGTGGAATCAACAAAGAAATATTCAGGATGACAGTTTTAATTACATCTGGTCAGTTTCTGCCTTCATCAACCCCCCCCCCCGACAAACCATTCACACTCACAGACACAGGCCAGCAATCGAACCAGACTTTCTCACTATGAGGCAACAGTGCTAACCACTGCTCCACCATGTCACCCTGCACAAACCTTGTGTCTGATATTATTTTTGTTGCTTTCCATGCCTGTTCTCCTGCCGTGTGACGTTCACAGGTTCTGTTTTGTAACTGATCCAATGACAGAACATCGGAGATGTTCAGAGAAGATGCAACAGACACATGGCCGGACATTTGCATTCAATCTCCACGAGGTCGTGTAAAGTAGCACAGGGGCAAAGTGCACATATACATCAGCAAAAGCTGCACAGGCTTTCCAGCCTTCATCACGTACAGCTGTTATGTCGGTGGCAGCCGGGGTCAAAGTTGAACTAATCAGAACTCTGAGTGCGGCGTGCGGTGTCTTTCCTGACAGGAAAAAAACAATGTCACAGCCAGTGTCCAGCAGTTTCACCGCCGCTCAACAGAGTTCAGAAGGTTACAAGATCCAAAGTTTGAGCTGGAACAGCAGAAGCCTGATCACCATTGGTGACCAACTGGGACCTGTCAGGAGCCGGCGGGGCTCCATCTGCAGACCTGAGAGATCACCAGGGCACATACCAGGATAATAAATCATATGTTTTTAAAATGAAGATGTTTTAAAATCAATGTGCGGTCCACAGGAGCCGGAGTAGCATCGTTCGGAGGACGAGCCACAAAGGTCCACAGCCCAACTTTCCTTTCCTGTGCCTTTCTACCTTGTGGGATTGTTTTGTTGAATCATTTTAAGAAACAGAATGTGCTAAATGGCTCCTGTGCTTAGACACAAGCACACAGGATAAATGAAAACTGTCACAAAATAATACGGGGCTTTTCCCAAAAGAAACAGACAACAGAAATACTAACAGAAGGTATAAATGACACCCATGTTTTTTCAGGAATTGAAATACACAAAAAAAAAAAGAATTATGGCCAAAATATTCACCAAGATGATGTCATGTCTGGCACCGAGCACTCAGTTTTTCTCTCATTTGAGGCTTTGAGGTTTTCAGAAAGAAAATCTGGAGTACTATCGGGATGGACGTTATCCAGGCAGACGAAAACATGATATTGGTGGAATAATGTGAATTGTGGGAGCGGGTCTGTGGCTCGTAGCTCAGGATATCCATCTATTACCATTATTTTCCTCTCTAGGCTTCCTCATGGACACACAGCACATCAAGATCGCAAACATATTCTCTTCTGTGTCTTCCTTAGTAGTAACTGATTAAATGAGAAACGGCAAATAATGAGGGGAACGAATTTAGACTTCATGGAATGTTTGTGACGATGCAGAAAATGTGTTCGCTCTCTCTGCGCAGTAGAACTTTCTCATGATCCAATCGTGTGACAGCTCTGTTTCTTGGACCTCAGCTCTGTCTGCTCCCATCTGTCCTGGGATTTCTACTTGACCCTCTGAATATTTCCAGTCACAGTTTAAGGGCAGATGGCCTTAAAAAGTCAGCAGACGTGATGTTTTCTTCTTGGTTCTTGGTTGAGAGCCACTTTAGCCCCTGGATAGACACATTACAACCAAAGTGTTGGAGGTGTGGACCCTGGATGTACGTGTGTCTACATGTCCCCGTCAGCGTCCATGAGAGTCATTCTCCTTTAAACATCCCTTCACCAACAGCTGTAGGTTTTCACATTCAGGTTTCCTCAGATGAACTGGGTTTTACCTTTCCAACTTGTTCACACCGACAGTCGAGGACTCGTACACAGCCTTGATCCTGATCTCAGACTCTGTCAGCGAGGTCACACACCTGCTCTTGTCATTTTAGAGCCCTGCAGCAACAGGAAGGAGAGAGAACATGGTTTTGAAAACCTATTTTACAGGCCTAAATTGAGCTTGTAACGATCCCCATAACCATAGTTTTCCGCTCCTCTACCTTTCTGATGAAGAAGGAACGGAATGTGTTTTGAGGCGAGTTCACATCAGCCTTGTTTAGTCCGTGCATTCGGTTCGCTGTGAACGCAGGAAACAAACCAAATCGGTCTTCCGACTTCCGACTGTGAATTCTGTTCCTCTGAGCGTAAACATCATTAGCACCGACGACAGGAAGCCGATGCTTTCAGTGTGTTTATGTTAGACATGTTCTTTTCTGTTTGGTGGACTTCACTCAAGTCCTCTACTGCGGTCTTGGGATTTCCTCAGAGCCCGATGTCCTCTGTGATAAGATCCTTCCATGGCCTCTGGATCTCTGGATTACCACGGTGACTCATCACCTACGTAGAACGTGACCTGACGTCCCATCCGTCCGACACAGTCTGTTTCTCGGGGACGTCCTCCAAATGAACGGTGTCCTTATTGGGTTCGGGGTGTTTGAGACGTCAACTCAAATCTTGGTTTGTATTTTCCACCTCTGAGATCTGGTGTTCACATCATGTTCATTCCCATCAAGCCCTCCAGTGACCCCTCTGATCCCTCTGCACGCCCCCCTTCAGGTGTTTCCTTTCATTTCTCACCTGTCTTCATTCATTATCCACTCTTCCTGAGCCGATGTACCGTGAAGTCTTGAAGCTGTCGTATTAAAAGATCTGGAAAATGCATTTGCTCGTGGTAATGTGAAAACTTCACACTGTCAGCGAGGCTTTTACTTGCTCATATGTTGCCTTGGGTGTGTTAAAACATAAGGTATAAAAAAAGAATTATAACTGAGCCATTACAATATACTATCTATTGATTTGGTTCAGCCTCAGACAGCATCTGTGCGTACACGTACGAACTGAGCGAGACAAGCACTCCACCCATGTGGGGGCTGCTGACACATCAAACACCTCAGGGAAACACACCCAATCTGCTTATTTTTACACGTGAGTCGAAGTCGTGTGGTCCTGCTGTAGGAGACAGGCGAGAAGAACAGGAGTGTCTGTCATGGCGGACAGACGTGACCGTGGGCTGGTGGGAGGCCGAGAAAACAAAGGAACCTGAGAGCACCTGTACGTGTGTGAGCAGTTGTAGGATGTGTGTCGTGTCGTTATTGTTCATATGTGGAAATCAGACTTCATCAGTGTCACACAGCTGTGCGCTGCAGATTGATTCGAAGCGTCTGGACTTTGTCCCGGTGTAACACGATGACCACTCCGCTCCTTCATCCTCCCACGTCCTCTGCCGGAGCGATCGCCGACTCGACCGTCCACCATGTTTCCCTGCTTCCGCTGTCAGCCGGCCACGGCTCCTCTTGAATTATTGTCAGTGGAATTTTCCTCGCTTGAAACATCTGAAGTCCACATGAGGGCCGTCGGTCATCTGCCGCCGTGGATCTTGTCCAGCGCCATTTTCTGTGTGTGTGTGTGTGTGTGTGTGTGTGTGTGTGTGTGTGTGAGTACCTGGAAACACGTTCCAGTGATTTACTGCAAACAGTGTGCACGCACATACACACTCAGTGAAGGGATGTTTCACTTGGAAGAGGCTAAATGGAAATCATTACAGTCCAGTGTTCGGGTACCTGGTGATGGTGTTCTAGAACTGATGATGATTTGTTATGTGACACGTGTTGTACTTGGCGTTTTCGGCAGAGGCCGTTTGGATTATGTTGACAAAGGTCAAACACATGACGTCCAGCGTGTCATTCATTTGTACACATGCACAAACAACATGCAACCGGTTCCTTACTGCCGGTAGGTGTTGGATTTATAACCACGGACGGAGCCAGGGGAGCTGTTCCAGTCTTCATGCTCAGCAGAGCCGGAGCCAGCCAGTTTCCCAAACGTCGCGCTGGTTCTCCAAAGTTTTCTTTGTTGAAAATTCCACTCAAATGTGACTCAAGTGTTGACAAGCAGACATCATGAACGTGTCAGGCCCCAGATGTGAGGAAGGTGTAACTGGAAAGAAAACAAGAACACGCCTGCTTGTCTGTGTTGTATCATCGTAAGGACGCTCCTCCATGTTTCCTGTAAACTACGTCCGATACATAAGGCAGAAACATCCCTTGGATGGAGACAAATGGAGTCAAGGCATTGTGAACCCCTCAAACTGCTGAGGTAGGGAACAAGGGTTGAACTGTAATAGCTCTGACCTAAATAGATTTTACAGCCGCTTTTTCCACGCTGGGGGAGCCACCATATGCAGAAAACATCAAGCAGAGGTGAGCAACCGCTCAGACATGGTCTTCCTTTTTGCACAGTCTGGTGTGAAATATAGCTGGGTTAAGTTCAATGCCATGCAGGCCACAGCCTGCCCCGTGGAGAGGTGTGAGGCGGAGAAGGACGGCCATGCCAAGTCTTACGTAACTCCGCCCAGACCGGTCCAGGTATCGTTTCTTGGAGAGGTAACGTTGTTCGGAGCATTTCTAACACACAGGTTGAGTGGAAATAAGAAGCCAAAAGCAAGGAGAGACCGGTTGAGACTGACTGATTGATCACCAGGCAACATGGCTTCCTCAGTAGGAACCTCTCTCTCGTCTAGACTTCCCTTGATGTATGAAGGAGGCCCAGACAGCCAAACACAAGCTGAGTATGAGAGGGGCTGGGGGTGGGGGGATGGGCATCCATCTGTATCGGAAACCACCATCTCCCCGGGTCAGGCCTCTTTCCAGGAGACGCCGCGGAGCCTCCATGGTGAACACCAGAAACTGTTGGGATTAAGTCATGGAAACTCTGGGCCCCAAAGCTTGTAATTGCTTAATTGGAAAGCCTCAGTGCCTCAACTATTTCTCTAGTCTCTCTTTCCCTATCTCGACACATGCTTTGATGAGAACATAAACCAGAGAGCTCTGTCGGAGAGGTGTGCAGGCATATGTTGCTGCACGTGCGTACGAGTGATGGTCGGGAGCGAGCTTGGCCGCTCGCTCATTGCGGTCCCGTGATTTTGAACCAGATTTTCCACTTCAAACCTCAACGCTCACATGCCAGTGTGCTGATCGTGGAAGATATGGCAGGGGAGGGGTGTATCACTCTGTGTGTATGTGTGTGTGTGTGTGGGTGGGGTCTTGTCTATCGAGAGTTGGTCTGTCAGCATCTCCGCCCACTGACAAACACTGAGACTAATGAACACCAGCAGAGATTCTCATCCATAGGTCCTCATTCAAGTGTCAGTCCCAATAAACACTCCATGTCCACGGCCATCATTTTCAAACATGTTGTGTTCAAGTAGTACATCCACTCAGTGACCATCTCTGCTTATGGGAGCCACGTTGCTGCTTCCTTTGTTGCTTCCTTCCTTTGACCATGGCCGTATTACCTCTTAACATCCTGTATTTGCTTTTACAAAGCCCCCGCAGGAAGCCCCGGCCCAGAATAGGCTCAATATACTTTGCCGTGCAGAAAGTCGGGTTGTTCAAAGCTCCCGGTGGGCCGCGCTTTTTACCGCATTTACAGTAAACCCACCATCAGCGCTTGTTTTTTTTCTGCTAGAACACCCAGCTGAGCGTCAGCAGTCCCAAAGTCAGAGGCCACCCTGATACTGGAGAACAGGGACGACCCAGAACACAGAGGAGTTAACATTTATTTTATCATCTGATGAAATCGCGTGCTGTCAGATGAGTTCATCTCACAGAGTAATGGAGTGAAATGTCTTCACCTATGACACAAAAGTAAGGTTTTTCCTTCACGGAGGGAAGCGTTCAACTGTTGGGACTGTTGAGGCTCAGCTGCTGTCAAATGGTCCCATGAGCGTATGGGAGGGCTCTGACGGTCTGATAACTACACACTCATTCGTCCGTTCGGCTGAGCTTTGGAGCAGATGCACTCCGACATGTTCCTGTCCATACCAGGAAGACTTACAACACACATCGCCGCTGATGCAGTTATTGTGTTGAGACTCCAACAACAGATTGGAGAACCTGCTGCCGACATTTGAACGTGCACGCCCGGATTAAAGTCACAGAAAATATGTTTTGTTTCTCCTTCACTCTACAGCTTTCACAGCAGTTACTCTTGTAAGATTTGAACGTGTTCAGCCATATTTCAGCAAATGTGCTGGAAAATGATATGAACTTTTCACTGGAATGAAAAGAAGGAATCTGAAGCTGTTGGACGTACACTGCTGGGTTTTATGAAGTTGAACCATAAATATAATGATTACAATAAAAGCTGCACAATGGGGGCCGTGATATTAAAGACCCGTGTTTCAAAAGAACTGGAGTTTAACGGTATCAAGTCACAGATTGTAAAACAGAGACAGTTTTCACCCACAACAGCCAAGACGACATTATTCCTGCTATAAACATGTCTCAGTCCATTCTCTCGCTACTTTGCTATAAATTAACACTCCTCCAAAGACACGAGGTGACAAAAAGATCCATTCTGAACAACGGCGACAGGATCACAAACCAGATTGAGCTGTTTTGATTTTGATCAGTCTCGGTTTTCATATCGTCGCAGAGCATCTTAAAGATGCAGAGTAAACAGAAACCACTTAGACACAAACAGGATGTTTCAGTCACGCATGTGTTTGCGTGTGTGTGTGTGTGTGTGTGTGTGCGTTTTAATGATACAAGTGGCCTCAAAAATCAGAAACAAAAAAAAATAAAACAACAACAACAACAAAAAAAAACACTTCCTGGAATTCTAGGTGGATGACATTTAGAATTCCAGGAAGTTTAACTTAGGTTATGAAAAGCAGTGATCGGGCACATCTGTGTTAGAAATGAGTTCTCCATTATTAGATCTCGCTTACGAGTTACAGGCTGTATGTGCATAAATGTTACAAACAAACAAAACAAAACTGCACAATCGTTCATGTCGATGGATTGAATTATACTGTGTCAGACAGGAGGGGTTTCTAGGAAATTTTAAATCGATATTCAGGCTGGAAAATGTTGATGAAAGTTCCTTTTTGACTCAAAAGCAGTTGGAAAATGAACCTTAGCCTCCGATCATACCTTTCTAGTTCGTGAGTGTTCTGAGGGGAGATGCTCATAAAAGCTCCATGGTAATGCCTCTGATGAAGATCATATGATGTGTTCAAAAGATCCCAGACAACTGCTCAAACTTACTGTTTCCTGAATCGCAGCCAAGAAAACCGCTTTCTGCCACATGGATGCTGCTCCGCACAGCAACAGCTCATTATATTCTAACCTCCAAGTCAATTAAACCAATCTGATGCTTTGAGTCGGATGCAGGGGGCAGGATGTTGAGACGTTCTAGATTGTGGACGACTAAATAATTCACATCTGTGGCGTCAGCATCGTTTCTCATAAACCTGGAGATCAAAACCAGTTTGTTCTGTGTTAACGTCGGTTTGCAGGTTCTTTGTGCTTGTTACACCGAACATCCTAAAAGGAACTGTGAATAAAACCGTTGCGTGTAGAGTGAGTACACTAGATTTGACATCAAACCAATGTTACAACCTGGTTTCACATGTGACACGTCTGGAACTTTGAAAATCGTGATATTGAACTCTTAAATCAGAGCTTCACTGCTCCATAAAGAGAATGCTGGGTACAGTCGGCGACCAGATCTAGCTACTTGCCAATTTTAGGTGCCATGAGTTGCCGAGGTGCCGCAATTGGATTCATCATCCATCTAAATTAATCCCGTGCGAATAGTGTTTACATTCAAATTGTTTTAAATTCTGCTCTTGTGGACTAAAAGGATCACACGTATTTTATCACCTGCACGTATAGTCTGCCAAATTCCACCACCTTTTTGTTTTATTGTTTAAAAAACACCTCCCTAAAATGATGTTTTAATGTGACGTAATTAACAATACATCATCCGGTCCAAATGTCTTCGCTGGTAGAGGAGTGTAACACTCAGCTTCTCCTCTCCACAACAGGAAACAGTATTTTAAATCAAATGACAGCAGATAAATATTGCATGTGCGTCACAGCAGCAAATGATCGTAGTATTCCTTATTCCATTTCCAGACATGTTGTGCAATGTGCAAACCTCAAGGTCTGGAAGCAGTCAGTTCATTTTGCATATCCCTCTTTGAAGACCAGTTAAACTATTGTGAGTGTAGTTTACCATCGGTACTTAATCCCTGAATCATCAACTTTACCGTGTTTGGGAGCAAACGTTAGGAATGAATTAAAACAAAACATAAAAATAAATTATAATAATCCTCCGTCCAATGATGCAGGCAGATTTTTGAAGATGCTGTTTAACTGCTCCTGCTTATCTCTGAATGTGGCTCAACGATCCTAATGTGATAATGAGATTAACAGCCTGACATTTTCTTTTCTATTTTTTTTTTCTTTTTTTGCCAAAAAAGTAACCAGGGAAAAAAAGTGAAGTCATGACATCATTCCAGCCTCCCCCATTAACAATCTTTGCTGGTGACACAATCTGTCTGCCTGAAGAGTGACCTCATACTCAATTAACACACGGTGAACCAACCTAAATGGAAGGTGCTGATAGCACGAGTCCAGAGGACCCAACTGCCCAAAGCGAAAGTGCTGAATTCACCCCACCAGGAATGAAGTCATATACAACCCACCATGGCTCTATTTATGCACATGCAAATCTTGGGAATTGGAGCCTCTGCCACCTACAAACAGTGCAGGGCTCCTGGCTTTTCCAGCGCCCACTGGGCTTTCCTGATCAGTTTCCAAGCCCGTCATGCAAATTCTGCTGCGAGGCTTCATTTTCCACTCATTAAACACAAGCCCCGAAACTCCAGTTCGCCATGACAAATCTCTCCGGTCATCATATTTCTCCACTAAAACAATACAACAGTGTGTCGACTCAGCACTACCCCGCCTCCCCCCCACAACACACACACATAGTCCTTTCCACCAACCACCTCCACATCCCACGTCCCATGTATGTGGTTCTAAGTTTACACCTATTTATTGACCATTGGGAAGGGTTACAGGTGTGCACACTGGTCTCTCTCTCGCTCTCACACACACACGCACACAGATAAAGAGAGAGAGAGAGAGAGAGCGTGTGTGTGTCTTGTATTTGTTTTTATTGAGGTTTCCATCTGAAACATTTTCATTTACCAGCTTTGGCAGTCTCCTTAAAGCCACAATAAAACCTGAATTCATTCTGCAGACGACCTTGAAAGTATAGTGGAAGTGTAAAATGTCAGCTAGCATGTGTAGAAATAATCACTGTCCAACAGGAAATAGCGCTGCCTGTAGTCATGACTTCAAGGCATGACCTCATATGGCGCTGGCCATCAATGTATAACCGTCATACTGGGCTCATGAAAATGCCTTATGTAAGTTATTTGAAGCCTGGAGCGCCGGGTCACCGCAAACTGTCCCAGACTGACTGACCCACTTCCCTACTTCGAACATGACACCTGTAGGATTCCATCAACAGCGCGGTCAGCGAATCCTGGACGATCGATGGGAGAGTGTTCACAGGCTGAGGTTAAAGGAAGAGTTTCTGTCCTTGTCTGAACAAAATCTGACTCACGTCCTAAAACACTAGAAAAGGACCTTTGCATGCAAAGCTGTTTGTCTTTGGGACCTTTGGTGCTTGGAATGATTTAGAATTTGATTGTTTATAGCATGTTCCAAAGGACTGAGGTTTGAGAGGTATGTTGAGTGAGGAGAGGTTTGTACCCTGACTGGATCGCCATGGTAATTCATGCTCACACTGGTCTGTAGCAGGAGTGTGGGGAGTTAGACTGGTTTCCATGCCAACGTCTTCTCTTACTATTTCACACAGCATTATCATCCTCATGCTAAAAGAACGATGGAGGCACCGTTCCATTCACCGTTGTTTCTGTTTCATAGTGTCGTACATAACATTTGATTGATGTGTGATATTGTAAATCTCCAAACAGGTTGTGTGTGTGTAACTTTTTCAAACTAATGAAAAACATGGTCAGTTCATTGAAACTCATCACATTTGATATCCAGTCAGATTTAGAAACAGCAAATGTCTTGAACTGGTTTCATTTTGGTTTGGCCCAGGCTGTCCAGTCAGCTCTCACTGGGTATACTGAATTTTCCGCAGCAGGCCCTCAGGTGATTGTTTGTTTGGATGTTTTCCTACCTCCACCAAATAAGTTAGCACCCATATTTGTTGGTCTTTCTGTCAGCAGAATTACTACCGGGCCGATTTTCACGAAACGTGGTGGAGGGATGTAGAACGGCTGCAGGAAGGAAACCAGTACACTCTAAAACAGACCTGGGACACAGCGAAAACCTCCCTGCTCCTTCCTTTGGCCAGTTCAAGTGTTGCTGAGAACATTTTCCATGGTTGTTGGTTTTAAAGAAGCAGTCGCTAGGACAAATGACGTTGTCATTTGGCTCCTACAGCCTGATTGTCTGAAGAGGCGCCTCCACCTTCAGTCTCATAATTCTTCTGCAGGAAAGGCTCGATGATCTTGCCCAATGCTGCAGTTTCTTTCTTTTCTTATATGTTGTCGTTGCTCTGGCACAAACCCTCAGGGAAGCATTTTTGTCACACTTTTATTGCCTGGCAACTACCTGGTGACAAAAACACTCCAGGACTCCAAATGCCCATTAAACCAAACACTGGAGGGTGCTGACCTACGTCTTTAAGACGATATCATGTTGGACTTTGAAAAGTCCGAGCGGTGTCACCGGGGCCGATCCTTCATCTTTCTCCTCTCTTGTAGGTCCTCCTGCTTTGTTAAAATGTGGAACTTGTTTGGCATCTGTTGATCATTCAGCAAATTCAGAGCAGAAATCAGTTACTGAGAAATGAAACCAACACATCAACTTCAGCTTGTTGTGTTACACCACACAGGCGTCTGCTGGAGTCAAAGCACAGTTCTTGCACACAATCAGCATCGTTTCAGTCAGAGTGTGTGTGCGCCAACGTTTCAGCTGTGGAGGATTTCCTGTAAGCTGTGACCAGAGGCTGTCTGCCGTCTGCTGGCTTCCATGTTGAGCCTGTCGCTGCTGAGCCTACGCGTCCCTCGTCAGGCAGGATGTCAATAAACGCACTGAAGCTTTTGGTCAAGCCAGACGGAGGAACTGCTCGGAGGTACTTTATGGAGATCCTCGTAAGTTCAACACACAGATGTTGAGTGTATTTTCAGGGTGGGTGAAGGGCGAGAGTTGAAGAAAGATTTACAAAACGCTGTAAATAGGAATTGTTCCACAGTGTCATTTGTGGAACTCAAACCTCAGTATTTCTAGACGGGGGCTCAAACACATTAAATCTCTCAGTCGTGTTCGTAGCGGCGCCACGATGTGTACAGTGGACCCACACAAAGGAGCTGACTCTGACATACGTCCCATATGTGGGTTTACATTAATACCGAGCCGAGCACGACGCCAGAGTGAGTAATGCACTACTTAACCAGTCTTTTATTTGTTATTCTTTGCTTCTTAAATCTTTAAAGGGGTCAGAGGTCAAAGTGACTGCTCGGGGAACGCTGCGGCCGGTTGATTAAGAAAACACAGTGTCATGGGGGGACATTGCTGACTCTGTAGGGGAGGAGGAGAAGACGAGCAGGGGCTGGATGCAGAGTGATGATGTCATGAGGAACGGCGGTGTGGG